>PVJA010056837.1:0-10692 GCA_004027025.1 Myocastor coypus
TTTCTTTCTTTCTTTCTTTCTTTCTTTCTTTCTTTCTTTCCCAGGGATTGAGCTCAAGTCCTTGTGCTTGCCAGGCAAGTACTTATTCTACTGTCAAGATGTAAACTGCTAATCAGATTCTAGCAATCAAGGCATTCTACTTTCCACATTTTCACTGTTCATTGCATCTAAAGTATATGTCTGACATTTCAGGATTTAAGTCAAAAATACCTTTTCAGTTAAGATATCAAGTGTTTGCCAAGTGGAGCACTTTGGACCTCAAGAAATCTTGGATTAATTGCCTATACATATACATACATATTTATATACATGAATAAATATTTTAGAAATATATCTTACATGTTGATAAAGATTTACAATATGGAGTGAAAGATTCTATACCTTATATATTAAATTTTATTATAAAATAAACTAGGTAATAAGCAAGAATTCTAGCAAAATAACACAGATAAATAAATTCATTTGGAATTCAATTACATATGAGAGTCTCTGAGGAAGAAAACTTAAAAGCAAATAGAGAACCAAGTCATTCTCTCTTCTGTCTTTGGATACTTTGTATTCACTAAAATAAGTTTATCATAGTATGGATCACTGGTATAATTTCATTAAGTACTACTGAAAATAATTTAGTTTAAAATTTCAAACAACATTCTAATAAATAAAATCATACTTTCCTATAGTGGAGTGTCATTTTGTGTTCTTTCCTTCAGAAATATTCAGCTGTCCAAGTATTGGTAAAATTAAATTCTTTCAGCACAGGGACTAATATTTTGTATTTTGCCTGCCTAACAAGTCATGCAGAAGAAGCTATATTCCCAATATTGATGCAATTGCAACACATATCTTTAGTAGGTTCAATGTAGCTTTCCAGGGTGAAATTATCAGTTTAACATATTTCAGTTGTTTTTCTCTTATTTGTTCAGCACAGTTTGTAGAGGTGAATTCCCCTCATCGAACTGGGGGTTGCCTGAGTCCTTGCACTGCTCCTGAGGCAATTCCTTATTTATCCTTGTAGCCAGGCACAAAAAAAAAATGTTTACTGATTACTAAAATATTCTTCTGTATGCATATTAAATGATGCCTGATGTCTATACATCTATAATTTGGTGTACCAGAAAGGGCTGAAATCAGGTAAGCCTAGCATTGAGAAAAAAAATTTATAGTTACCAGTTTAACAAAGCCTTTACAAATAAATTTGCTCTGAGATTCATTTAAGTTAACATTAAGTAGTAAACTGGAGGAATTTTGCTGTTATTTTGTGAGTGTCCACAACTTGATGTTTTATAGTTTATGTTAAAACCACAAACTATTACCCTACTCATAATTCAGTTAAAAAGTGTGTGCTGAGAGTATGCTAGTCATGCTGAATTTCTACCAACACTTATTCCCAAGGACTCAGAAATTGAAATTTACATTTTTTAGACACTTGAACAGCCAGAATTGTGGAAGTGAATTATATTTGCTACTTCCATGCGGGCAGTGCTTCTTGGTTCCAGCTCCAGATCCATTTTGTTACTGTG
Organism: Myocastor coypus; assembly: GCA_004027025.1. Classification (NCBI taxonomy): domain Eukaryota; kingdom Metazoa; phylum Chordata; class Mammalia; order Rodentia; family Myocastoridae; genus Myocastor; species Myocastor coypus. The sequence continues at coordinate 1,521 of PVJA010056837.1, forward strand.
ACAGTATTTTACCAAACTTCCTGTGCATGCTGTTTGGTGGCAGTTTGATGACACTTAAATAGTTGTTGCACAGGGATAGACAGTCTGCTAAGTTCTGGGAGTCACTGACAGGGCACTTGTATTCCAAATCTCCTGTTACAAGAACTTAATTTGCTTTATTTCTTACTACTGCTCAAGACATAAATGGAAATCTGCTTTTCGCTACGGAACCACAAATAATTCAAACAAAATCCTCTTCACACTCATTTTTTATTCTGATTTATGAAACAATTATAAGTAGGAAGATACTATTCAATAGCTAAAACTTTATAAAATGAGAAATTATTCATTAATATTGATTATGCCTGAGTGTACGACTACGGATTAGTTTGGGTTTCAACTGTAAATCTCAAAGTGACATACTATTTTTGTCAACTGAAGTTGCCAACAGAAAGCTAGCATAAGCTGGTTTTATAGGAGTTTACTTGTAATCTTTAACAGCTGGACTTGAAAATGTTGGAAAAATCATCTGTTTTGGTAGGTAACCAAATAAAAATCTGAGAGGAAGGATTAGGTGATGTAATTTCGTACTTAATACTAAAATTCCATGAGATTCTATATTTGAGAAATACAAAAATATTGCTGAGTTGTGCTTTTTTTAGGCTTGTATAGGTGACAGAATGCATTTTATGAACTTTTTCATGCCTTGTAAAAATAACACTACACTTACATGCTTAGCTCTACATAATAATGAACTTATTTTCTCTCTGCTTTTATATCCTTTTGTGGTTTACTACTGTAGGCATTAAATAAAGAATCTAATGTGTCTGGAGGAAAAGATTGCATGTCAAAAGCTTCTTTCTTCAAGAAAACATTTCATAGATTCCCATATGTCCACTGAAATAAAACCTAGGTAATACAGTGTGTATTCTTTCCAATTTTCTTTTCCAGATTTGGCAGAAAAATCATTTACTTGTGTCATTCTATCCTGTAAGCCAACTGTAAATTTATGAGAGGAAAGGGAATATATCTATAAAGTACTTCTTGCAAGGATAGGAAGCTTTTGAGTTAAAGTGAGTAGTACTAATTAAAATATTGTGGTTTCTGCATGTAATTATCAAAAGGATACATTAAGGTTGACTTAATCTTCACTGAAGTAGGAGCATCATTTCTACCCTAGTGCTTTTTTTAAAAAGCAACACTATGACATAGTGTCACAACTTTGACATAGACTTATTAAGTATGTTAATATATTATTAATTGTAATTGACAAGACAACTAGCATCTTTATTTTTCTATGGGCTTGACAGTATGATCTAGGATTAGAATAGTACACAGAAAATATTAGCTCAACTTTGAAGATGACTTCATGGGCCAGAACTAATAAGAGGGTTCAATTCCTCACTCTACTGGACACTAACTTTTTGATTTTGGACATGTTACCCAATTTCAGCATTAATTTTCTTTTTTGTCTGTAAAATAAATGTTGTAAGTGTATCTATATCCTTTAATTGATGTAAGAATCAAATAGGAAGATTCATGAGGTTGAAATAAATTCTATCTAAAAGTGAATTCTCTACTGTTAATTGAACTCAAATGCAGATGATCTCAACCCCTTTTTGTGGTAATACTGACTAGAGCATCACTATTTATTAAGAAAACTAGCTGTTCTATTTGAAATAAAGGAGTTGGTCAAGGTGCTTTAGGCTCATTGATGTGGACTGTATTGGAAATTCAGTAATAAAAGTTAATGACAAAAAAATGAGCAGGAGACATAGCTCAGGAGAATAAGTGCCTGTGTGTCAAGTGCAAGGTCCTGAGTTCAATCCCCAGCACCACACACACACACACACACACACACACACACACACAGAGAGAGAGAGAGAGAGAGAGAGAGAGAGAGAGAGAGAGAGAGAAGATGATTGTAGAAACAAGTAAAATTTTGTATTTGTTCCATAGAACTTCTGTATTGATATTAGCATTAATTCATTGTCTTCCTCCTAGGAATTTATTAGTATCAACTTCAAATACGTCAAATTTCATTTCTTCTCTTTGTTCCAAAATATCTCAACCTTTGCTACTCTGTTGTTATACTACAAGGATGTCCAGAGGGAACACTTTGTCATGTTTTATAATATCTCAATTAAACTATGTAAATAGTGGATTCCATTCTGCATGTAACTTTAAAAAAAAAAAAAAAGCAAAATACTCCCTTACTTTCGTGACTTTTGCTCAAATGTCAATTCATTTTCCATCAGTTCTATGTAGAATAATAGCTTCTCACTCAAAAGAATGTCCCCTATACCTGATTATATTTTGTTTTTAAATGCTTAATATGTGCTGGCAAGATAGCTCAGTGGTCTAAAGTACTTGCTTAGGCAAGCTTAGGTAACCACAGGGACTGCAGTTTGATCCTCAGTACCACATGCTGCGCCAGACCCCCTGCCAGGGCAGGCTGAGCTAACCATAACATAGATAGATAGATAGATAGATAGATAGATAGATAGATAGATAGATAGATATAGATAGATAGATAGATAGACAGATGCTTGATACCTGGCATCATTTTATAGCTTGCATTGTCTCCCCTCCATAAAAATCTTTGCTTCATAACAAAAGACACTTTTTGGGCCTGCCAACTAGTTCAGCAGTTTAAAGTGTCTATAAGCAGGTACAGAGATCAGGGGTTCGATCCCCGGACAGGCTATGTCCCACCACCACCACCACCAACTGAGACAGGTTGTTGTGGTGTACACTTGTAATCACAGCTCTTGGGAGGCTGTAAACAGGCAGATTACTATGAGTCTGATCTAGTAGTGAGACCCTGAATGCCCTGTGCACCCTTCCCTACCTAAAATACAAAAACACAAAAAGTTACTTCTTGTATGCATGTAAACCGTTTATTTCTCTAAGTTTTCAGTGCTGGACACAAACTAGATGTTCACTATGCATATTCAAATAAAGACTGAGGTTAGGATAGGCACTGGCACACTCAGACACTCAGGAGATAGAGATTGTGTCTACAATAAAAAATTTAAGGAAAATAAAGAAAAGATCCAGTCTACTGAAGGATATGTCAGAAGAAAACCTGGTATGTAGAAGGACTACATCTAGATGAAATTGATAAGATTCTTTTCCCATGTAGTTGTTGATGTACAAGGCATCTGAAAATTTTGCAGTGAAGTGTGTTTGGTGGATATCAAAGATGGGCATAATATAATCTACATCTTTCCTGGAAATTAATGAACTGGATTCACTGTCAAAGCGAACTAAACTAGACCCCGCTGTTTTAGTTACTATTCTGTCGTTGCTGGGACAAAGAGCCAACACTCAAGCTTAGGGGAGGAAAGGTTTATTTAGCTCACAATTCCTAGAGGTTTCAAGATGCCGCCCTTGCTCTATAGGGACTGAAGGAGGGCCTGGGGCACCCGTGTCCAGGATGATCTGCTCCATGGTTCTGCTCCAAACCGCCACCTGGTGGGAGGGGGGGCACTCTGACAGCGCAGGCCGTCAGTTTAACTGTTAGGTTCTCTCTTGGCCATGCTTCCTCAAGCCCCGCCCTTCAAGTCGTGTGCTTGACAGCCTAGCCCCTCCAGCCACATGTTTCACAGCCCCATGATTTATTTACATGAGGCTTTGGAGGCACAACTAGATACAAACCACAACACCTGCCTTCAGAGGAAGCTGAAAGAGATTATTTCAGGGATTGAAGTTCAAAGCTTACACAGAAAAAAACAGTTGTAAGAACAAAGGAAGAAAGTTGAAATTCATGTGAGCCAAAGACATCATACATGACTAAAATTTCTTATGGATGCCTCACTGATTCTCCCAGAGGCACTTACAAGTCTGGCTTCATTTCTGTAAACATAGGACAGACTGTTCAGTTGACTAGTGGGAAAAGAAGACATAAAACTGTGCTGGATTTGACTCACTTTGACTCAGAAATTGGATGAACTTGTCTATCCCTTATGTATATCATATTTCCATCCTTATGTCAGGACCAAAAGGAAGAGCCAAATACCTTCACATACCTCTCACATTACTTTTTACTCCATAGTAGATTTTCTCTATTCATCTATGAACAAGCACTTTCTTGATACCGCAGGCTCAAGCTTCCCAGGAGAGATACAATACTGAGTATCTGCAACTTAAAGGAAGCTCAATGGAAACCAAAGACTTAAGCATTAAACAATGAAGTGATTGCAAACAGCAAAGATAGGAAACATGACAGGAGAAAAACCATGTACTTATATACAGGATGTATTAGATAATGGTCCTAAGAACCACCAAAATATTTTTCACACTGAGGATAGCAGTGGTTACCAGTAAAATTATGCTTGGAATGCCTGAGATTCTTAGCTTTTAGATTTGTGCTGCTTCTAATGTAATTTCAGTTACTGCTATAATCTCTTTCTCTCTCAAGTAAATGATCAGTTTACAAGAAAACAAAAAAAAAGATATTAAATGAGAGTAAGAGTCAGAGAAACACTGTAGGTTCAACTGGCTATAATTTTATATATACTTAGATTTCTAAAGGTTTGTGCAAAAATGTGTAACTGCTTTAATCATAGTGTATGGTAGATTTATTAGATTGATGGAAAATACCAGTTTCAGGTTAAGTGTATGATGTTTGATATTCAGAAAGACAGTGATGTTGAGCTCAAGTTCCTATGTTATAGAGTATTAGTATCATGAAGCTTCTCTTCTGGAGGGTTAAGAATGTAAGCTTACAGACCAAAAATTAGAGTAAAAGAAGGGTACAAGGATAGACAATATTTTGACCCTAGCCCTTCAAGGTCAGTGAGGACTCAGAATGTAAGAGAAAAAGTGCTATAACATCCTATTTCTCAGTGGTTTCCCAAATTTTCTGTTCAAGGAGATTATGGGACCACAGAGGAAAGGGATAGATGATGTATAGTGTGCTTAAGGAGAGTCATGTAGACAGAAAACATTCTCTCAGGCTTTCACAGAGTGCAAACTGGTCAAGCAATGGCTGTGACTCATCCAGATGGCGGACCCTGGCAACAGGGATTTGATCAAATCAAAAGGGATTTGACTGACCTTGGGAGATACAAAAGTTACATACTTTGTTACACATGTCTAGCTTTAATTTGTTCTTAACCACCCAGCAGAAAAGTTTAACCACGAGGCATAAAATGTAAAGGTAGATTAGTATGCTGAGCTTTTAAAGGCTTAAATCGATGGCTTCCAACATTGCCAGTTCTGCTAGTCTTCCATTGCAATTATGGAATACTGGACTATGCACACAACTACTTTCTCTTAGTTCAATGAGAGCAAATTTTGTATCAACATTCATTAGAAAAATTATCATGACTACACTGTGTGCTCTGTAAAATACTATGAGGACAACAGGATTTAGTCAATTTTACCTGAACAGTGCTGCTTGTGACCTCATTGGCTAACTGTAGTTTTGTCCCACTTCATGCCGCACTAAGTGAGTTCCCACGTTCTCCACCTTAGACCCACCTCACTGCATGGTTTTACTCTATAAAAATCCCTGGAAGACACAGCTTCCTCAGGAACAACCCACTTGGGCCCCTTTCTGTCCAAAATAATATTTAGACAGAAAAATTTCTTTCCCCATTAAATATTCGGCTCTTAACCTCCATTTGTTCCTAAAATTTATTCATCGATTTAAAGAACACAAACACCTCAGGTATCTTTCATGTCGGGAGTTCCTCTCCCCTATATCAAAACCACCCTAATTTATTTCCCGAAGTGTTGAAATTTCTGGCCTTGGTCAGAAGTCAAAGGCACATTCTAGTTTATGATTCCCCATGCAATTCAAAGATCAAGTTACAAAACCACAGGATAAAATGACAGAAACATTTCCATTTCAAACAGAGGGCTAGGGAATTAGAAAAGAGTAGGACCAAAGCGACATTGAAACTGAGAAGCACAACCACTACATGTGACTTCATGTGCATCATCCAGGGCACTTTGTACTGTGATGCGAGCTGCAGAACTCCGACAACGTCAGCACCTCACTTCTACAGCCTCTCCTACAGCATCCCACACTGCTTGGCCAGGGCTTGATGTGCCTTCTGCCTGCGTCTCCAAACCTTTCTCAACTCTTCCTGCAAACCAGTGTCAACGGCTTCTGCATCACATGATCAGGTATAGTTATAGCAACAGATCCACTTCCCATGCAGGATTTTCGGTTTTATTCTTGGTCCTATGGACGGAACAAAATGCTTGATACCGCTAACGTAAAGAATGGGGTTATTATTTTGGCTGAAGTTTTTAATCCATGGTCAGCTTCTTCCAAGGCACAATATATCAACATTGGAGGAGGTCACAGAGGGACACTGCTCCAGTCAGGCTACCCTTGACACAGGGCAAGGAAAAGCCAGAAAGAAAAGGCCAGGGTCAGGCATAGCTCCATGGCTAAACCCCTGTAACATGTTCAGATAATTCACAAGTGAGCTGTATATTCTCCAAGACAGCTCTAAAGCCAATTGAGTAAACAATCTAGATTCATCATCACATGTCTACCAGCACATTTGTCTGGGGTCCTGATACCTATCTAACATTGCTTGGCCTAATTATATTTTTCCTTTCCTCTTAAACCCATTCTATTCATACTTTCAACTCTACCTTGCTACTGAAAATCTCATGTCAGTTGTACCCAGGATCTTTATGATGCTAAATGCTATGGTCTCTGTCCTGACCTTGTCCTGTTTGACATATCTGCAGTACTGAGTATGGGTTTACTTCCTCCTCTGGAATAGACCTTCACTACATGTCTTTTTGCACACCAAATCACCTGCTTTATTTACTATGCACTGTTTGTACCTCTTGCTTTCTTTACCCACTTCCTCAATATGTTCTTTATCACTGGACTCTAAACACTGGAAATTTTCTTGTTTTTATCTACTCTCATTAATATTAAAAGTTTTTATTAATACATATTAGCAGTACGCAGTGATTGCATTTATCTTGAGGGGTGGACTCCTGTTTATAACATGTCTTAATTCTTTCTGCTTTCTCTTTGCCTTTCTTTGTCCTCTTTTCCTCTTCTATTTCATGGTTTCCATTTCCATTTGCACCAGATTTATCTTTTTATTGCCTGCCATGCAACTTTTAATTTAATTTCTTCATTTATTTACTTTGGTCTTCTCTTATAAGAAAAACCATGCAATATTTGAGTATGTGGGTCTGATTTAGTTCACTTAGCCTTGTATTAGTCTCTTCTTTTATAATCTTATCAGATCTCATGTTTTTAACTATGCCACAATGGCTGCTAAGTTTATGTCTCTAAAACATCCTACTCTTCTGATTTTTAGTTTAGTTATGTAACTGTTTGCTCAGATCTGGCCTGCACATTTAATAGGCATCCCTAACACATCAAAAAATGTGGGTTCTCCCCTGTAATTCTGCCTCGCTGCTCTCCTAGTGGCTTAAGAAACAAAGCAACCCAGGAGACATCCTTTTATTCTCATTCCCCACGTCATCTCTTTAAACCCATCAAAAGTATCTTCTTAAATCCACCATCAAAATATATCCAGAATGAAACCAATTCTCTGAACAACTGCTGCTATCCTCCTGGACTAAGATGCCATTAGCTATCAGCTGAATAACTGGGATGTGTTTCTAATGGATCGCCCTACATCCACTTTTGCTTGTATATTTTCTGTTGTCCAAAAAGAAGCTGAGTGACCCTTCTAAAACATATATCACATTATGTCACTTCTCTGAGGAAAACCTCTCAGCAGCTTTGATCTCATTCAGAATAAAACCTGAATCCTTCACAACGTCCACACGATCCTCCATGCGTCAGAATCCCTTTATTTTTTACTCTCATCCCCTTGGTGCTCTCCTGAATCATACTGCTGCAGCCACATTGGCTGTACCGTTGCAAATGCACTTTAAAAATGTTTTTCCTGATAAATACTTGCAGTACACAGTCCTCACACTCTTGGGGGGGGGGGGGGGCTCATGCACACGCACTCCTTTACATTCCCTTCTTATCTCCCCTGACTTCCTTCTGTCTCTTGGTCACCTTCCCTTGGGCAAAGGACCTATATCCCTGCTTATTAGTTATATTTTATTTTATACTTTATATAAACTTTAAGATTCTCAGATAATATAAACCATGTGGTATTTAAACCAAGGTGTTTGATTTTTCTCACTTAATATTATGATGCAAAGGTAAAGGCTGATTTTGACCCTGCATTGAAAATTCCATATTTTTTCCCTTTACTACTTCTTTTCTTACCTTTTGTTTTCCATAGCACTTATTTATCAAAGTGTTAACTACTATATCTGTTGTTTTCTGTCCTGCCACTGAAGAATCCCACCTCCATTATGACAGAGATTCTGTCTGTTTTTAAATACTATATGCACAAATCTATTATAATGATGCTTATAGCCTGATAAGTATACAAGAATACATAAGCAAATGAATATAGTTTAGGTGAGGGGTGTATTGGGGGATTAGGTAGAGCAAGCCATCAGGTATATCCGTTCTCTCCTCTCTCTCTCTCTCTCTCTCTCTCTCTCTCTCTCTCTCTGTCTCTACCTCTACCTCTGTTTCTCTGTCTCTATCTCTACCTCTGTTTCTGTCTCTGTCTGTACCTCTACCTCTGTTTCTGTTTCTGTCTCTGTCTGTACCTCTACCTCTGTTTCTGTTTCTTTCTCTGTCTGTACCTCTACCTCTGTTTATGTATCTATCTTTGTCTCTGTCTCTATCTCTGTCTCTATCTCTGTCTATCTCTATCTTTTTTTAAATAGGGTTTCATTACATTGTCATTATATTGTTCTTACATTCCTGGAACATCTGAACCTTTTGCTTCAGCTTTCTAAATAGCTGTAAGTAACTGAGATTGTAGGCGTGTACCATTTTGCCAGACAAGCACAGTATTTTATTTTGAATCTATTGTTAGTTAATCGTATCTATCACCAAATCCTCTTCTTTTGCATTCCAAATTGTGGGATCAGCGACTAAATTTTTGGAAATTCAAGCTTCCTTACTATATATATATATATATATATATATATATATATATATATATATATATATATAGTAAGGCTGATTTTGACCCTGCATTGAAAATTCCATATTTTTTCCCTTTACTACTTCTTTTCTTACCTTTTGTTTTCCATAGCACTTATTTATCAAAGTGTTAACTACTATATCTGTTGTTTTCTGTCCTGCCACTGAAGAATCCCA
>PVJA010056838.1:0-2500 GCA_004027025.1 Myocastor coypus
AAAAAAAAAAAAAAAAAAGATTCCATTACAGGGGCCTGGCAGGGTGGCTCAGTGGTCTAAAGCGCCTGCTTAGGAAAGCTTGGGCGGCTGTAGGGACCGCGGTTCAATCTCCCGCACCACATGCTGCGCCAGCCCAGCCCTCAGGGCAGGCTGAGCCGGCCATAAAAATAAATAAACAAACAAAAGTTCCGAAATAAGAAAAAAAATAAGATTAAATTTTAAAAAAAAATTCTAAAAAAAAGATTCCAACTACAACTACAATCCCTCTGTAGAGAATGACTTGACTCTGTCTCCCAGTGACCTTGTATACTCTTACTCCTGTCACTGTCAAGAGCATCTGCGGCTTTTGTCAGCTCTATGAGCTATTCAGGTACCCACAGCACCATGAGGGTCACTGTCACCAAGGGTTTGAGATCACCTTGCCAAGACAACAGCTACCATGGACATTTTTCTGCACAATATAACCAAATATAGTAAGTACCCAACTTATGAACAGTCAAGTTGCAAATTTCCAAGGCATACTGTGTAAGACTCACTTGCCCAGATTATGAACAAATCTGACTGTTGAGCATTCTTCTGGAAAAGAATTCATTTGTTACTCAGGTGACTTACTGTAACAAGTATGATACAAACCAACATAGTAAAAAGCACTTTCTCCCTATCACAACTAAAGCTTTTTGTTTGAGGTAAGTCTCACAATATAACCATAGTTCAGGCTAGCCTTAAACTCACTATGTTGCTCAGGTAGGCTTGATTACTACTATGTTGTAATACTCCTGCCTCGGCCTCTCAAGGGCTAAGACTACAATCTTGTGCTACAATGCCTGACTGACAAAGACTTGAGCAGAAAAAGTATCATCGGAATTCACTGGAGAAGCTGGGAATGATGGCACATGCCTATAATCCCAGTACTTGGGAGGCTGAGGCAGGAGGATCGATGTGAGTTCAAGACCAGCCTGAGCTACAAAAATAAGCTCAAGGCCAGCCTGAACTGTATAGAGACCCTGTCTCAAAAAGACAAAAAAAAAAAAAAAGAGGAAGGGGAGGGAGAGGAGGAGAAGAGGGAAGAAGAAGAGGAAGAGGACGACAACGACTACCACCACCACCACCACTGGAGAATCCCAGAAGGGCATCATTTCTTCCCAGTACAACAAATATCAATTTGGCTAAAGCATAATCTTAACAGATTCCTATAAGGAGGTCCTTAAACCCTGGATCACAGCCTACCAGTAACCTGGCCATACCCGCAAAGAGGTAAGCAACAGGTAAGAAAGGGATTCTTAAATACACAGCCACTTCCTCTCACTATGAGAGCTCCACCTTCTGTCAGACCAGCATTGGTATTAGATTCCCACAGAAATCCAAGCTTGACTAGGAATAGGTTGTACTTTTTTGAATTATCCCAAATCCAGCTTACTCCCCATACTATCTATGACAAAATTTTTCCATGAAGTCGTTAGTGTAAAAAGGTTGGGACCACTGTTTTCAGTATATCAGCAAAACAATTTAAACTTGCACAGTGTAAAACCATTATAAATGCATCAACTTTAAAGAACAGGAAGGCAATTCTGTCTTCTCAGCAATACCAAAAGCTCCTAGCATAAAGCAAGCCCAGGTAAAGAGAAGGTATACAAAAAAAATCAAGTCTCTCTGGGTCTCAAGCCCTCTTAGAACTATCTCGTGCAAGGAACCCTAACTGTCTACGAACAGGAGGACATACCTAAAATGAGGAGGGCTATCAACTGTGAGCGGAGAAATTTAAATGGAGGCCACAGTTCCTCCTGGGGCTATCATGTAAGGGATGTGTCAGCATACAAATTACAATCAAATTCTACTTGTCTGTGTAAAACTAGTCCCAATTTACCTATCTTATTCTACTCCTAACAGTATTTTCTCCTCTGAACAGAAGACAGTGGTGTCAAGGAAAGAAGGGTAGTTCTTGAGCATTACAAAATAGCTATTTTAATTCCCTTGCCTATCACAGACTCAGACATCACAGATCAGGAGGACTTTGTGAGATGCCACCCAATTTCTAAGATCAGCAAAAAGCTTTACAAAGTACTTACTAAAAGTATTTGTAGGACAAAAAGGCCTTCACTTTCCCCAATCATTTGGATGGCTATTAACTATGACTGATAAACATTTCTTTTATATTTTATTTATTTTATTTTTTCTTGTTTCAGAACCTTTGTTTGTTTATTCACTCATTTTTATGGCCGGCTCAGCCCACCCAGAGGGCAGGGCTGGCGCAGCATGTGGTGCCGGGGATCGAACCGCGGTCCCTGAAGCCGCCCTAGCTTTCCCAAGCAGGGGCTTTAGACCACTGAGCCATCCCGCCAGGCCTCTGATAAACATTTCTAAGTGAAAAGCAGTTACATCATGCCTGTAATCCCAGCACTTGGTAGGCTGAGGCAGGAGGACTGGTGCGAGTTCGAGACCAGCCTGGGCTACAAAAGTGAGCTCAAGGTCAGCCTCGACTGCATAGCGAGACCCTGTCTCA
>PVJA010056838.1:7500-10666 GCA_004027025.1 Myocastor coypus
GTCCTGCCCTCAGGGCAGGTTGAGCCAGCCATAAAAATAAATAAACAAACAAACAAACAAACAAAAAACAAGAATCCACAAGATTTGCATCCTTTCTTCCCACCACCATGTCCCCATCCCATGCTTCAAATTGAACCCAAGCAGCTGAATCACTATGATCTAGCTGGGGCCCGGTGGGATGGCTCAGTGGTCTAAAACGCCTGCTTGGCAGCTTCAGGGACCGCGGTTCAGTCCCTGCCACCACATGCTGCGCCAGCCCTGCCCTCGGGGTGGGCTGAGCCAGCCATGAAAATGAGTGAATAAACAAACAAAAGTTCTGAAACAAGAAAAAAATAAATAAATAAAATAAGAAAATCTTAAAAAAAAAAAAACTATGGTCTAGCTAAATTTTCCAAGACGACCTCAAACTTGTGATCCTACTCCCTCACACTTCCAAGCAGCTGGAATTATAAACATGAAGTTTACTCTTACTTTCCTAGTTTAAACAGCAATCCTACTTCAGGTTCCACTTCACTTGATCTGCTTTATATACTTCAATTACTTATATCCACTGTTTATTATTTATGATGATGATGATAATGATGGCAACTCCACAAAGAATCTCTGCTTATTCTGTTCATTACCTATTAAGTGCTCACAGCAGGGCTGAGGTAAGAGATTAGGTCAAGGCAAACCAGCTGGCCAAGTGGATATGACCTGTATAGGGAAGATACAGGAAATAAGCAGAAAGAGTTCCCAAGCCCCGCATCTGGGACCAATCTGAGAATGCTATCTTCCATTCTTCTCCAGGTTTTCGATATGATAGCCTAGAATCCCCTGAGAACTGGAAAACACAACAGGTGGCTGCCATTGAGCTCTTGGCCACTCTTCTCTTTCAGAGTGTTGGCCTGTGATTACTTATTTTTTCCTACTTTTATTTGGTTCCATTCAGTCTGCAAAGCATGTTTCTTTTCCTATGCTTTATAAATATAAAACGTTGCTACCTTCTGTTCTTGACTCTAGGCTCCAAATGAGAAGAACTAGAAAGAATCTCTGCAGAATCCCCAATATCTCAGACCCTGTTAACAATGTCTGATAAAGGACAATTACACAATAAATACAGCTGAATATATAAATGCATATACACTTATGAAGTACAAAACAGGAGACATCGTTTGTCTAACAAGAGGGTTGTGAAGTTTACTAGACCCAACAAAATCAAAGAAAGTAATGTGGTTTTACAATGAAAAAGGTTGGCCACGTAAGAGAATTCCCAATTAGCAAACAGAGGGAACAAAATTCTGCTCTTAAAAAGATGCTGGGGCCGATGAGATGCCTCAGCCCTAGCATCTAAAGTGCCTGTTAAGGCAAGCTTAGGCAACCGCAGGGACTGCCTGGCACCACATGCTGTGCCAGCCCCACCCCCAGGGCAGGCTGAGCCGGCCATAATAAAAAAATAAAAAGATGCTAATATGTGAAAGAAAAATAAGCTTAAATGTTCCTAGATAAGATTAGCAGGGGCCAGGGAGACAGCTCCATGGCACAAGTGCCTGCCTGGCAAGTGCAAGGGCATGAGTTTGAACCCTGGTCCCACCAAAACAAAACAACAACAAAAAAAAGATTAGCAACAACAGGGCTAGCGAGATAACTTAGTGGACTAAGCACCTGCTTAGGCAAGCACAGGCACCAGATCTGGTCCTACCCCCTGGGGCAGCTGAGGCAGCCACCAAGACAGGCACAGTGGCACAAGCCTGTAATTCCAGTGTTGGGGACGCTGAAAACAGAAGGATCACTGAGTCTGAGCTGTGTAGCAAGACCCAATATCACATACATTAAAAAAATAATAGCCGGGCGTGGTGGCACGCGCCTGTAATGCCAGCACTCGGGAGGCTGAGGCAGGAGGATCAGTGTGAGTTCGAGACCAGCCTGGGCTACAAAAGTGAGCTCAAGGCCAGCCTGAACTGCATAGTGAGACCCTGTCTCAAAAAGACAAAAAAAAAATAAATAAATAAAAAATAAAAATAAAAATAAAAAAATAATATTAACAACAAAAATCTAAACAAGGGCCAGTCAAATAGCTCAGGGTTCAATTCCTGGGCCTGCCATGCCGGCTCCGCCCCCGCAGCACACTGAGTGGCAATTGAGACTGGGCAAGGTAGCACACATCTGTAATCCCAGCTCTTGGGAGGCTGTAAACAGGCAGATCACTACAAGTTGCATCTAGTACTAAGACCGTCAACACTCTGTAGACCCTTCCCTAAAATACAAAACAAATCTAAATTTTAATCAGTGACAGAAAAGAGAAACAAAGGGGAAAGTAATCATGCAAACACTGAAATAATCAACTGAATAAACAATAAACAGATTTTGAAAAAAATCAGATTTAAAAAAAAACTTTAACTGAATTCAGAATATGAGTTTTGGGCTTATCTATTTTAATTCAAAACACTGCACTGAATAAAAAGATCTCACAGGAAGAGAATTTGGGATCAGATAAGGTGGCCAACAAGGTCAGGTCTATTTTAAGAACTAGAAAGGCACAGTGCCTCCACAGCAAATCCAAGACAATACTTATCATCAAGTTCTTTATTCAGACACACTCAAAATGCACATTAGCAGACATGTATTCTTAAACTCAGAATTCCAAATTGTTTCTCCAATATATTTTTTGGGGGTTTTTCCCAAAAAATATTTTTATGGCCTCAGATTAACCACTTGAGGGATTTTTAATTATTTTTGGCGGGGGAAGGGTCTACAGGGTGTTCAGGGTCTCACTACTAGACTGGACTCACAGTGATCTGCCTGTTTACATCCTCCTAAGAGCTGGGATTATAAGCACACCCCACCATGCCCAGTATTGACTGCCACTCTGGGGCATGGCAGGCCCAGGGATGGAACTCCCAGCCCCTTTGCCTGCTTGCAGATACTTTTTAATCAGCTGAGCTATTTGGTCAGCCTAACTACTTGAGTTTATTTTATTTTATTTTTACTATTCCTTTTCTTTATTTTTTTTTTGTTACCTTATTTTTTAAATATTTTTTTTCCTTTTTTATTGTTTAAATTTAACACGAGTTATATTACATATTTTCATCATCAGATCAGTTTAGATTAACACATATAGGTATATAAGCTTGATCAAACAATTAAACATTAACCCTTCTAAATCAACATTATTATTATTTTTTTT
>PVJA010056839.1:0-10663 GCA_004027025.1 Myocastor coypus
AGCTCAAGGCCAGCCTGAACTGCATAGTGAGACCTTGTCTCAAAAAGACAAAACAAAAAGAAGTTAAAAATTTGCCGGGCGTGGTGGCATACGCCTGTAATCCCAGCACTTGGGAAGCTGAGGCAGGGGGATTGGTGCGAGTTCGAGACCAGCCTGGGCTACAAAAGTGAGCTCAAGGCCAGCCTGAGCTGCATAGCGAGACCCTGTCTCAAAAAGCCAAAAAAAAAAGTTCATATTTGCATAGCTCTATGTGTAGGTATTTGTAGGCATAACTCTAAGTCCTTTCAAAATAGAGAATAGACATAATCATTATATTCCTCTTATTCATTATCAAAAGAATAAAGCATAGCATATCAAACATGCAATTCAAAATTAATGCTAAGTATTTCTTCGCTGTTACATGAAAGCACAAGTAGAAGTTTTATTTTATCCCAAATAGATGATCTCTTATAATTGAGTCTCAAGGAAACAACTCCATACTTATAAACTATATCTGTCTTGTCCCTCATTGGATTTCTAGGAATAACCACATAATTTGGAACACAGTAAAGATATAAATATCAGTTCAATGATAGAAAAATTTCATTTTGCTTCTATTTGATCCTTAATATTCATGTCAAGTATAGTGTTCTGAAATATAATTGAATTAATAAAGGAAATTTTCTAGTAGTGGGTCTATGGAATATTAAATGTTGAAAATGTACTCATGGTATATGGTATAATTCTATTTAATGTTTTAATTTTCATAATGTGTTTTGATTGAAATTAACTGGAACTAGCTATAGACTATGCTTTGTTAAACTGAAGATTTTTTTCCTACTTAAATCCTGCTTATACTATTGATTGATATCACTTGAGCACAGGATTAATACACACAGAAAAAGTGAAACAAACGTAATGATTGTGAACATGATTCTTTTGCTAGAAAATAAATAGCTTAATAAGTTTAATTAGTATATTTATATTCAAGTATGACAAGTTGTATAGGTAGCTCCCTCTTTCAGAAAAGTGGTTCACCAAAAACAAATATTCAGTAAGGCTGTAGTAATGCATACTTAGCATAACATTCATATTCAAGATTAAATTATTAAAGTAAGAAAACATTAACTCAATTTCTAAAAGTGGAAGGGTTGAACACAGTGAAGGAATAATCTTTATTTGCTTTAGAGAACTCTTAGGGGATTAATAAATCATACTTCTGAGAGTTTCAAGTGAGTCATGAGGGAGTATAACTGAACTTTGGGCCCTTTTTCTTAAAAAATATTTTCATTGGTACAAATTTACAGTGCGTAATGTGTACGTTTCTTATTTGTAGTAGGTACATCTTAATTCCTTTCTTTCATCACTCTCCCCATTCCCTCTTCCCTCCATCTCCTGATTTCCTAGCCATATGAGAAAGACCTAGTTCTCTGCTTCCTGTTATCTATATTTTATTTTCTTTCTATTTATAAATTGGGTTTCCCATATAACGGAAGACATGCCTATTTAATCTTGTGTGTGGCCTTACTCCCTGACACTCTTATACTTCATAAATGGGATGAGATGAACAATTTTGCTTCACCACTTCCTTTGTGACAGAATTTCTACCTTGGACCTACGGCAAGGTGATCTCATTCCTCTGAAATCATGAAGTAAAATAAACCTGACCTTTAAGTCATGAGTGTCCGATATTTTTCCCAACAACGCAAAAGCTCATCAACTCTAAATATCTGTTTCCTATTGTTTAATATTTTATTTTGTTCTTTATTTATATTTTGAGTTTCTATATAAGAGAAACCATTCCACCATTAAGCTTGTGTGCTTGATTTATTTCAAACATGCAACAATAAAAAATCATCAAAATAATATTAAAAATGAAAAATAGAGATCACCAATTCACCTGCTGATACTGAAACTGAGCCTACCTGATCTCTTGCAAAGATAATTCATTGACTTGGGGCAGTAGAATATCACTTAATGATATGAGAGCAGAAAATAGATTAAATTTCATTGCTGCATATGACACAACTGTTCTGTGAAATAATGAAATAAAATTCAACATTATGGAAAAGCTATTCCAATCCTTTTATATTAAGTAATAAATTAAAAAGTGCTTAAGGAAAGTGAAGCCCAAATTTCTTGTTACACTCAAAGTGCCAAACCAGACACAGCCATGTTAGTCAAATTTGTGTATAATAGAATTTGTCTTAGAAGTATCATTATAAAATGATATATTACATTTTTCCTGTCACCTCTAATTAGTTTTGTGGTTGTTCAGAGCCAATTTAATCTCCTTGATCCTCCATAGGCAAGAAGTAAACATAATGATTTCAAAGTAGATTAGAATTAGAGTCCTTTTCTCTCTTAGTACAATGTTTCACAAAATTATACTTGGAATTCCCCCAATGGAATTCTCTCTGTTAATTAATAGCAATATTAAAATTGAAAAAAATAACTACATTTAAATCACAGTGTATTAAACAGAGAAGAAAAGATGGAAACATTAAAAGTCTTACTTCCTGCATGCATAAAATATGTATAGTGAAATACAGTCCTTTAGAGCATACACTGAGATGTACTGATAAATAAGCTAGGGAAAGATACTAATCTTATAGATGTTACACATTTTATACAAGTAATATATATATATATATATATATATATATATATATATATATATCATATGATTTAAAAATAGTGGCATGTATAATGAAGTAACTAAAATGGTAGAATAAAATGTAAAATGACTGAATACCAGTTCTGTAGGGTATAATGTTAACTAATTTACATTGCAAGAAAAGATTTTTTAAACTAGTAATAATTAAACTAAGATATTGCTAATAAAATGAATGTAAAGAAAAAATATTATAGTTCTTGGGGCCCAGCAGGATGGCTCAGTGGTCTAAAGCGCCTGCTTGGGGAAGCTTGGGTGGCTTCAGGGACCGCGGTTTGATCCCCGGCACCACATGCTGCGCTGGCCCTGCCTTTGGGGCAGGCTGAGCCGGCCATAAAAATGAATGAATAAACAAAGGTTCTGAAACAAGAATAAAAATAATAAATAAAAAATTCTTTAAAAAATTATAAAAAAGAAAAAATATTATAGTTCTCAAATGGCAGTGATTTTACCCTTACTTATTTGAAGAAAATAAAGATTATGGCTCAGGTTTATGGTCCATTGAAACAGCAGACTAAAATATGTTGGAGAGGTAGGTGTGTTCTAAAACTTTAGTTGAATTCTATTTTATTTTCTATGCAATGGGAAATTAACATGATTTGAGATTACACAAGGAAGAAAAGTGACATTATTAAACTTATCTTGGGTATGTTATGGATAATGGATCTGTAAAGAGACAAAAAAATGGATGAAAATACATCAATAATGGAAATGCTACAGAAATCACAGGGAAATATGGTGGATGTTAAACTAATTTTGGGGCCAGCCAAATAGTTCAGTGCATTAAAGCACCTGCAAGCAGGAGCAGGGGCTGGTTTTCGATTCCTAGTCCTGCTGTGTTGGCCCTGTCCCTGGGGCAAGCTGAGACTGAAATTTAGAATGGGTGTGGTGGTGTGCATCTATAATCCCTGCTTTTGGAGGCTTTAAACAGGCAGATCACTAGGTCTGATCTAGTAGTGTGATGCTGAACATCCTGTAGATCCTTTGCTGAAATACAAAAAAAAAAATCTAATTTCAGTAGCCAGCTTGTCAGATCCCATTCCAGGAAGTTTCTAGGCCAGGTACCTTTGTAGGAAAATCCACACACTCATGGGACCACCTCTAAGAGACAGGCCTGCTGTGGAACAATACAACAGAATACCCATTAGAGATGTTGGGGTCCAGACCACCCAGGTAATCCCAGAGCTGAACATCTTGCCAGGGGTAGCAATGTATTCACTTCCTTGTGCTGTAGCACGAAAAGCTGAGCAGAGCAACCAGAACCAAACCAAGCACACCTGGACAAGTTCAAACTTGGTAGATCTCGACCTGGTAAGCTGAGATACTTTGCTAGACCCAGATACATCAGACCATCCTCTCACTTTGTCTCTTTATCAAAAGGGGAGGCTGGAAGATCTCAGGTACATAAGAGGGAATTTATCAGACAGAACTTAGGGGAACTAATATAGATAAAAATTTCCCATTTAATATCTGCTAAGCTACATAGACATAGTATCTGCTCTTATGGTCTAAAATACAAGCCCAATAGTTACAAAAGATGTCACATGCTAAATATCACTACCCATTATTAGTGTTCTGAACTGTAGTTCTATACTACCAAACTATAAGTGCGTTAACCATATAATCTCTCTTGGGGAAGAATTTTGGTCGGTGCTAAGGATGTAACTGCACCAAAGCTCTACAATAATGGTCAGAGGACAGTGCTATATAAACTGACAAGGAGAAGGAGCAAAATGCAGTCTCAGGACACAAGCCAACCAAGGAAAAATGCAGGAGACACTAGCATAGAACACATCGGAAATTGCATACTTAAAAATCTCTGAAATATTAGCATCTGAAGTAAAGAAATAACTGTACAAATGTAGAGAGTAAATCAGATCAGAACAAGAAATCTGTGAAGTAGAAAAAGAAATAACTATGATGAAAGAATTTCTAAGTGCTCCTATAGAAGACACAACACAAAATAGGGGAGCATAGAAAACTGATGCAATTATCAAATGAGCAATAGTGGAAAGAAATAGAATCCATGAAGCAGATTTAAAGAAATATACGGGAAACTAAAGCCACAATCACAAGCTGGCAAACCCATTTGAAGGAAAGTGAAGGTAGACTTTCAGATCTTGAAGACATCATTCCACCTGGAGAAAAGTTAAGAAAATATCTCTTAAAAACAACTAGAATGTAGGAAAAAATAATTCAACATCTTCAGGATGATGCAAAAAATCAACAACAAGAAGTTATAGTCATTGATGAGAAAGAAAGCATCAATACAAATGATATAAAAATTATATGGGCAGAAGTAATAGCAGAAAACTTTCCAATTATGGGGAAACAATCTGACATTCAAGTAACAGAAGCATTTGAACTCTAAGTAACAACCACCCAATTAAAACCACATCCACACATATAATAAAGCATCCAGAAATGCAGAGCAAGAACAACGTACTAAAATGCACTAGAGAAATGTAACAAATTGTATTTAAAGGAAAGCCCATCAGAATAACGACAAATTTCTCTTCACAAACCATCAGTTCAAGAGAATGGAAAAATTACTCAAAGTTCTCCAGCATAGCACATTCCAGCCCAGACTGCAATAACCTGAAAAAATTCTCTTTCAGGTTTGGTAGAGAAGTGAAGTACTTCCATAAAAAAGAACAACTAAAAAAATTCCATGATGACAAACCAAACCTATGCAGAATACTAAAAGATATTCTATGGAGGACCAAAAATGGCCACAACTCCATGAATAAGAATGCAAAGAATTCACCAAAAGGGCAAATGATTAAACACAGGAGAAAGAGGGAAATACAACAGCAGGTAAATAACATGTCAAGCATAAAGCAATCATCTCAGTTATAACTGTCAATGTAAATTGACTCAATTCATCAATTGAAAAAAATGATTGACAGAGTGTCATAGGAAGCAAAATCCAATAATATGCTGTGTACAAGAAACACACTTAACTCATAAAGAAATGCATAGGTTGAAAGTCAAAGGATGGAAAAAATATTACAACAGAAAAAAAAGCAAAAGTAGCAATACTGTTCACAGTCAGCATCAACTTCAAACCAAAAATGATCAAATGTAATGAAGAAGGTCACTACATACTGGTGAGGTGAAAAACACAAAAGGCAGAGCTAAAAATCCTAAATATATATTCACCAAGCACGAGAGCACCCAACTATATAAGACAAATCCAAATGGACATGAAAAGCCTAATATGCAATTTCACAATCTTAAAAGATCCTTTCTTGAAGGTCACAAAGGCATAGTTTCAGTAAACTACCTTATGTCCTATGAAAAGTCTACAAGATTTTAAAGGTCATCAAGGAAAAGCAAAACATCACATTTAATTAGATAAACTCATTAGAATTATAGCAGCCATTTCAGTAGAAACCCCAAAAGTCAAACATTTTCAAATTAAGTTTTTCCAGACATAAGAACAAATATCTTCTGAACAATGCTAAATTATCCAGCAAAGTTCGAGTCTGTCTCTGTCTCTCCCTATATTACATTCAGGCTCTCTGTCTATCCACCTTAGGCTATACCCATAATCCCAGAAGTACTGAGAGCCATCATGCCATCAATACTAAAACACATAATCCCAGTGGACCATGAATTAAGTCTCAAGCTCTAGAAGTCCCTGCCGCATGACTGCATGAGGCTTTGTGGGGACAACTAGACATAAACCGTAACGAAGTGATATTAGTATAGCCAATATTTTTGCTCTAGCCCTACAAGGTCAGTGAAAACACAGTATATACAAGCACCTATATTGTAACATCTATAACTCAATGGAGCCTCGAGTTTCCTCTTCAAGGAGATTATGTGGCTGTAGAGGAAGGGGATTGATCATGTATAGTGTGCCTAAGCACAGTCACCTAGGCTTCCACAGAGAACAAAATGGTCAAGCAATGGCCATGCATCATCCAGATGACTAACACTTAAACATCTTCTAGTATATAAATGCAACTTATGAGTACATGTCCAATACATCCAATTATATATGAAGTCTTTGAGTTTGTCATTCTTTATAGCTGAGTAATATTCCATTGTATAAAAGCACCACATCTTTTCCAATTATTCTTCAGATGATGGGCATTTTCATTGTTTCCAATATTTGGCTATCACAAATTGTGCTGCTATGAGTATATATGCACAAATATCACTATCATATGATGTTTTCACTCCTTCTGGGAAAATTCCCAGGGGATGGATAGCTGGATCGAATCATATTTGCACATCTAGGTTTTTATGGAGTCTCCATACTAATTTCTATAATGCTTGCACCAGTATATATTTCCACCAGCAGTGGGGAACTGTTCCTTTTTCCCCATAGCTTCTCCAACTTTTGTTGTTGGTTGATTTCTTTATGATAATCATTCTGTCTGTAGTGAGATGGTATCCCAGTATTGTTTTAATTTGCATTTCATGGATGGCTAGCAATGTGGAGCATGTTTCTATGTATTTATAAGGTTCTAGTATTTCTTCTGAGAAACGTGTCCTCATCTTGAATGTCCATTTCTGGATTGAGTCTTTAAATTCTGGGGCTCTAATGTTTTTCAGTTCTTTATAAATTCTAGATAGAACACTTTTGTATGACTACTTGTTAGTTAAGATATTTTTGAAATTTGTGGGTTCTCTTTTCACTTTGTTGGTAACGTCTTTTGACATGCGAAAGCTTCTCAGTAAGAAGAGGTCCAAATTGTTAATTCTTTCAAGTATTGCAAGTGTAGTTTGAGGTTTTTTTTCCATGAAGTGCTTGCTTACCCCAATGACTTCCAATTTTCCTCCTACTTTCTCTTCCAGGATATTTAGTGTTTTTGTTTTAATATTTAGATCATTAATCCCTTCTGACTTTAGTTTATTGCATGGTAATTGACCTGGGTCAAATTTTAGTTTTTGGCACGGAGAAAACCAGTTGTTCAGCACCATTATTTAAAGACACTGCCTTTCCTCCAGTGAACGTTAGGTCACTTTGTCAAAGATAAGGTGGCTGAGTGTGTTTGTAGTTGCTTCTACTTCTAATCTATTCCATTGACCCTCAGGTCTATTGTTTTGCCAACACTATGCTGTTTTGTCATAGTAGCTTTGTAATAGAGGTTTAAATCAGGAACTGTGATGCTTCCCACTTCGTCTTTGTTGCCCAGGATTAACTTTGCTATTCTAATTCTTCACTGGTTTGAAATAAATTTTAGGAATGATTTCTCTAGGACTGTTAGGTATGTTGGTAGTGTTTTCATTGGAATTGCATTAACTCTATAAAACAATTAAGGAAGTTTGGCCATCTTCACAATGATGGCTCTTCCTATCCAGAAGCAGGGAATATCTTTCCATCTTCTGAAAGCCTCTATGATCCCTTTTTTTTTCAAAATTTTCATTGAACAGATCATTTATTCCTTTAGTTAGGTTAATCCCCAGGTATTTCATTTTCCCCAGTGCTGTTGTAAAAGTATTGTTTCTCTACTTTCCCTCTTTGTGTATTTGTCATCTCTGGAGAGGAATGCTATTGACTTTTGGGTAATAAATTTGTACCCTGCTATGTTACTGAATCTATTTCAGGTTGCTCTAGGACTTTGAACATGAATGAGAGTTGGACTTTGTCTAAGGCCTTTTAAGCATCAATTGAGATGATCATGTGCTTTATGGATTTGGCTCAATTAATACCATTCATTACATTTGTAGATTTGCATATGTTGAACCATTCTTGAATCCCTGGGATGAATCTGACCTGATCATGGTGTATAATCTTCTTAATGATTTGCTGTATTCTAGTTACGATGATTTTATTTAAGATTTTTGCATCTGTTCTCATGAGAGAGATTGGCCTGTAGTTCTCTTTTTTAATTCCATCCTTCTCTGGTTTGAGTACTGATATACTACTTGCTTCAAGGAATGATTTTGTGAGGGTTGTTTTATTTTCAATTTCATTGTAGAGTTTGAGGAGTATTGTGATTATATCCTCGTAAATGTTTTATAGAATTCAGTGGTGAATCCATCAGAACGTGGACGTTTCTTTCTTTGGTAGATTTTTTAAATTACATTTTGTATTTCATTGACTGCTATTGGGTTATTGAGTTTTGTATCTTCTTGATTCAATTTTTGTAAATTGTACCTTTCTAGGAATCTGTGCATTTGTTCTGTGTCTTCAGTTCTGTGGGAGTAAACATCCTCAAAATAGCTCTTCATGATCTTTTTAATTTCCACTGTGGTAATTACATGCTTTTCATTCTTCATTGTATTATTTGAGTTTTTCTTTCCTATTTTTGATGACGACAGCTAGGTGCCTTTCAATTTTATTTAATTTTTCAATGAAACAGCTTTTTATTAATTCTTTGTAGTGTTTTCTTCATCTTGATTGAATTAATTTCTAATCTAATATTTATAATTTCCTCCCACCTTTGGGTTTTAGTTTGGTTTGTTTTACTTTTCTAAATGATGAAGATGAAGCATTAGAGTATTTATCTGTTCCCATTCCGTTTTCTTAATGTGTGAGTTCAGAGCTATAAATTTCCCTTCTGAGAAGTGCTTTATTACATCTCATAAATTTATATAATCTGTTTTTGAATTATCATTATATTGTAAATATTGTTTTATGTGTTGTTTAATTTCATCTGTTGCCCATTATTTTCTGAGGAAGGTGCAGTTTAATTTCCATGTGTTTATAAGGGTTTTCCAGTTAGCTTTGTCATTTAGTTCCATTTTCATAGCACTGTGGTCAGATAATATGAATGGGATAAATTCTGGTATTTTTGCATATACTTAAGCACAACCTATGGACTAATATGTGCTATACTTTCGAAAATGTCCCATGTTAAGCTGAAAAACTGTGTATTCAGAAGTGTTTGGGTGGAACACTCTGTATATGTCCACTAAGTCCATTTGTGTCAAGTGTTGGATCAGTTCTGTTTTTTCTTTGCTAATATTTAGTCTGCTTGATCTATCTTTTTGGGATAAAGTAGTGTTAAGATTTCCCGTTAGGAGTGTGATATTGCATATTAGAATTTTCATGTTCATTAAAATTTGTGTGACATAGCTGGGTGCTCCCATGTAGGGTACATATGTATTTATGAGTGTTATCATTTCCTCTTAAAATGTTATTCTAACCAGCACGTTGAGTGATTCTTTATCTCATTTCATCATTCTTGGTTTGAAGTTGAAGTTATCTGAGAGTAGGATTGCTACTCTTGCTTTTTTCTGAGGGACTTTGCATTTGTTTTTTTGTTGTTGTTGCTGTTGTTTTTTTCAATTTTTTTATTGTTTAAATTTAACAATGGTTATATTACATATTTTCATCATCAGATCAGTTTAGGTTAATACATATAGGTATATAAGATTGATCAAACAATTAAACATTAACTTTTCTAAATCCACATTACTTTTTTTTTCTTTTCCCCCTTCTTTTCTTTGAAAGTTGACATATTACCTCACAAGCATTCTATAGAGTGCAGTGTGTGGGCATGACCCACCTCCCTATTAATGTTGCATAGAAAAAAGAAAGAAAGAAAGAAAAAAGAAAAAAAAGGAAAGAATATACTTCTCTTTGGACTAAGAGAAAGCGGATACAAATACAATCAAAGGTTTTGCAATTGCAGTGTGCCACCAGTGAAGCTTGTGACGTTGGAGGCTATTGAATCTAAGCCTCCTAAAGCTCATCTCACCAATCTAGCTCTGTGTTCCATGCATTGTAATTAAGGATTTTTTTTTTCTTGCTGGGTGGTCAAGGGCAAGTTGAAGCAAGACCTGTATAACTAAACATTCAATTTTTTTTGTATCTTCCAGGGTCAAATCCCCTCAGGATTAAATTTGAGACCATAGACAGTACTTTGTAGAACTGTTGTTAGTGTTAGCCTTCCGGACGAGTCACGGCCAATGCTTGGCCATTTTGCTTTCTGTGAAAGCCTGAGAGAATGTTTTTCTCTGGGTGACTCTCCTTAGACGCACTGCAGTTCATTCATCCCTTTCCTCTGAGGTCCCATAATCTCCTTGACCAGGAAATTTGGGACACCT
>PVJA010056840.1:0-10663 GCA_004027025.1 Myocastor coypus
TTTTTTTTTTTTTTTTTTTTTTTTTTTTTTTTTTTTTTTTTTTTTTTTTTTTTTTTTTTTTTTTTTTTTTTTTTTTTTTTTTTTTTTTTTTTTTTTTTTTTTTTTTTTTTTTTTTTTTTTTTTTTTTTTTTTTTGGGTGGGGAGACTGGGGCTTGAACTCACGACCTTGCACTTGCCAGGCAGGCACTTGTGCCACGGAGCTATCTCTCAGCCCCTTGAGCTCACTTTTGTAGCCCCAGCAGGTCTCGAACTCACACTAATCCTCCTGCCTCAGCCTCCCAAGTGCTGGGATTACAGGCGTGCACCACCATGCCCAGCTAATTTTATTCTTTAACTCTTGATTTACTTAGAACTGTATTTAAATTCTTTAACATTTGGTTATTTTCCTTTTTAAAAGACTGATTTTCAACGTAATTGTAGTACATCATCAGATTGTGAAATTTGTGTGATACTAATTCTCTTGATTTATTTGTTTGTTTGTTTTTGGAGACAAGTTCTTGCTATGCAGTTCAGATTGACCTTGAACTGTGTGGTTGAGGCTGCTTTGAATTTGCTGTGATCCTTCTGCCTCAGTCTCTTGAGTGCTGAGATTATAGGCAGGTGCCATCATATCTATCCTCTCTGATATTTTTAAAGCATTTTGTAGTCTAGTTAAGTGTTATCTTTTAATAAGTGTTCCATGAATGTTTCATAAGAATACAGACAAATTATAGAATATTCATATATTCATTAATTCTGTTCACCATCTTCTATAGCTTTTTAGTAGTCTGTTTTCCCTCCCTCCCTCTTTTTGGAGATAGGGTCTCACTGTGTAATCCAGGCTGCCCTCAGACTCATAGTGATCCTTCTGCCTCAGTCTC
The DNA here is from genome assembly GCA_004027025.1 of Myocastor coypus. Classification (NCBI taxonomy): domain Eukaryota; kingdom Metazoa; phylum Chordata; class Mammalia; order Rodentia; family Myocastoridae; genus Myocastor; species Myocastor coypus. The sequence continues at coordinate 861 of PVJA010056840.1, forward strand.
CCAAGTGCTGGGATTCTAGGCATACAGCAGCATGCTCACTTTTTTTTTTTTTTAGTAGTTTTTTAATCTGTCCAACTGATGAGTATTTTGGAAAAAAAATGAAATATTTCATTGAGAAAGACATTTGAAAAACTTCTATTCTCTTTTTCAAAAAATTAATTAATTAATTAATTAATTAATTAATTATATACAGGCTCTCGCTATGTAGTTCAGACTTGCAATGATCCTCCTGTCTCAGCCTTTCGAGTGCTGAGATTATGTGTTGGACCAGCACTGCATGCCCAAGGTTCTGGGGCCAGCACGGTGTGCAGTACTGGGGAAGGAACTCAGGTCCTTGTGCTTGCACTTAGATCGCTGAGATATCTCCCTAGTCCTCCCCCTTATTATTTTGAACATGTCAGTTATTTCTTAATAGTTTGCCTGTCTTTGCTTTATGTATTTTGAAGGTATTTGTTGAAGTTTATAGGAGCTTAAGCAAGGAAGGAAAGAAGGAAGGTAGGAAGGAAGGAAGGAAAGAAGTGTATCAGCATTCTCCAAGGCATTATATGTTCTTTTTTTTCCTTTAATTCACTTATCACTAATTAATCTACCCTTTTGTTCGTTGATATTTTCAGGCGTAATATTCATGGGATAAGCAAAGAAAAAATAACAAGAATGTTGGAACACTATCAGCGTTTTGTTTCGGTGCCTATCATAATGAACTCTTCAGTGCCAGAGAAAATGAAACATATTGAGTTATGTGCGTATTCCTGTGAGGGCAGAAGTCCCAGGTAAGTTGAAATGCCTTATTTACAAAAACTTATTTTGAAACACTTTTTTTTAAAATTGAACTTTTAGAGCTTATGAAATTAGTGCAATTTTAAGAATATGGTAGATTTTTGTTAGATTTCTAAGTGTATAGGTTCAGTTGTGTCTGGATTTATCTGAGTACAAGTTAGCAAGAGAAGTTCATTTGAAAAGTAGGAGAGGTTTTTCATTTTGCTTGGGTTTTGTGCATTTGTGTTTATACTATGAATGTATATACCTGTCTTTGTTCAAGTGTTTCCTTTATTTCCTTTGCTTGCTGTTATTATTTTGGCATATCACTGGTATTGAGCTCACTTTTGTAGCCCAGGCTGGTCTTTTTTGTTTTGTTTTGTTTTGTTTTTGTGGGACTGGGGTTCAAACTCATGACCTTGCAGTTGCCAGATGGGCACTTGTACCACAGAACTATCTCCCCAGCCCCTTCAGGCTGGTCTTGAACTCACATTGATCCTCCTGCCTCAGCATCCCCAAGTGCTGGGATTACAGGTGTGCGCCACCTCGCCTGGCTTGAAAATACTCTTAAACTGGTATCATAAAAATTAATTATTTATAGTTTCACTCATACAAGTTGCAACTCTTTTTAAAAAAAGTTTGCAATTCAGAAAGATACTTGTGCTAGTCAGCATGCCGTCACTAGCAAAATATCTGAGGTAGCCAGCTTATTAGTAGAAAGGACTTCTGACTCACAGTTGTGTGGTTTCAGTCCCTAATAAATTTGCTCAGTTGCTTTCACCTTAGTAAGACTGCATACATAGCATGGCAGAAGTATGCATCACACTAGAACCACTCACTTCATGTCCAGGGAGCAAAGGAAAGGAAGAGGCAGTCCCTTTCCAGGTTTACCCACAATATCCTGCTAACCTTCTGTGAGGTGTCTTCCCTCTCTGGGATATCTTCCTCCCTCTGTCACCACCTCCTGGGAGTTCCATTCAGAGGACCAAGACTTTGACACATGGGTCTTTGGTTCAAATCATAGCAGTAATGATTATATAGAGTATTTAGAACACATAAACAATTGAACAAATAAATGAATAAGAATTTGGATGTATGTTGAGGTCTGAAATGCCATATTTTTGATGATAAGGGATGAAAGGCTTTGTTAAAAAAGAATTGAGAGTGGGAAAGAGAAAATTTATAAATGCCTCTTTTTGAGAAGCAGTGTTCCAGACTGGTTAAGAACATGGGCTTAGCTGGGCATGGTGGCCCAGGCCCGTAATCCCAGCACTTGGGAGGCTGAGGCAGGAAGATCAGTGCAAGTTCGAGACTGGCCTGGGCTACAAAAATGAGCTCAAGGCCAGCCTGAACTGCATAGTGAGACCCTGTCTCAAAAAGATAAAAAGAACACAGACTTGGGATATATGTCCTAAGTTCAAATCCCAAACCTTCAAAATCTTTTGACAAGTTACAGAATCTCTCCATACATTAGCTTATAAGCATTGTGAAGTAAAACTTAGAGTAACATCTGGCACATGGAAAACTTGTGTGATTTTACTTAGTATGTCTTCATGAAAGAATTAAGATTTTGAGAGTTCTTGCCATAAAGGAAGGCAGACTTTGACAAATTGAAGGAAAAAATATCACTGAACTTGAAAGTATAACGATTATGCAGAAGTGTTCTAAATCTGAAATTATTATCTAGAATGTTTTTAAATATTTAACAAATGACATCTTTATTGAGAACTCTTCCTCCTTTTATTTTTCTTGATCATGAAAATCATGTTGGTTGACTTTTTGTGACTTTGTACATAAAGTTTCCTTTCACAAGTAATGGATAGATACGGGAGTAAATCCAGTGTTACATTATGCTTACATAGGTTTTAAAAAAGTGAAGGAGGTGATATCTGCTCTAGAAAGAAATTTAAAGCCTTTTCTTATTTGATGTATAATGAATGCCTTAACTGAAATGTTTCCTGATTTCCAATTAAAAAAATCTGCTTTACATATGCCAAGCATTAAGCTGAATGTTGAAATTACAAGAAGAGTCTTGAACCCAGGGCCTTGCACATGTTAGGCAGATACTACCAGTGAGCTATATATTACTGACCTATGTGTCCCATGGAACTTCCATAATTTTAATTTTTTTTAAGAATATATGTTAGGGGGCTAGGGAGATAGCTCAGTAGAATACGCACTTGCCTGGTAAGTGCAGGGTCCTGAGTTCAATCCCCAGTACCGCAAAAAAAAAAAAAAAAAAAAAGAATATGTGTTAGGTGGGTTCGGCAGGATGGCTCAGTGGTCTGAAGTGCCTGCTTAGGAAAGCTTAGGCAGCTGCAGGGACCGCGGTTCAATTCCCGGCACCACATGCTGCGCCAGCCCTGCCCTCAGGGCAGGCTGAGCCAGCCATAAAAATAAACAAACAAAAAGTTCTGAAACAAGAAAAAAATAAAATAAAAATTAAAAAAAAAGAATATATGTTAGGTATATATGATATGTCACATAGTTCTTTAAATAATAGTGTAATGGAAACATTGAGAGACTTTATTATGACATTTTTTAAAAAAAAAATTTTACAGCCCAACAGACAATGAAGAGAATACCTCTGAAAAAGAAGAAAATGTTTTATCGTCAAATTTGCAGCACTTTGAGTTCATTGAAGAGAAGAGTCTTGAAGTGACTGAAGAAACTTTGTTACCCGAGAAGGTTACATGCCTTCCTCATGCAGACTCAAACAAAGAAAGGGAAGAAATAAGTGGTGCAAGTCATAGCACTCAAAGTACTTTTGTGCAGGAAGTTCCACACATCTATCTCTCTGGTTCTAAAAGCAAAGTTCAAGCAACAGATAAGAGTGTTGAAGAAGAAGAAGTAGCAGTGACCTCTGGGAGAGAATGTAATGAAACCCCTCTAGGTAGTCCTATAGATAGCATGTCACTAAGCATTTCCTGTCAGGAAAGTAATCAGGAAGAGTTTAATTTTGCAAACACTATACCATTTCACAATGAAAAGTCTTCACCTGCTAAGATACTAAAAGAAAGAGTCACAGTAAAGAAAAGTGCTGCTGGGAAACCAAAAAGCAGATCACCTATGGAAAAGTTTCCAAGACATGAGCTATCAAATTTTGTTGGTGATTGGCCAGTTGATAAGATGATTGGTCAGAGGACAAAAAGAAACCGAAAAATTAAAAAAGCTTCATGTGTACAAAATGAAAAAAAATATAATTGCCCACAGTCATGCAGCGTATTAGATAATAGCGTACCTGGGAGTGCAGAGCCTGTCCCAGAGCAAGCATCTTTACGTGAAAGTGCAGAGGATGGCAGGAAATCACAGTGTGATGATCCTTCAGAATTCCTCAGTACCTGTAACTATGATACTTATAAAAATACTGAAGATAACTCATTCACCATTGTGGCTGACTGGCCATGTTATTCTTTAGCTCAGAGACAACACAGATCAAGAATGCCAAAGGCTGATACAAGTGAACCCAATCTAGAATTTGGAACTAATAATATAAATGAAATGTCCTTGTACACAGCATGTGAGACTTGTTGGGGCACAAGCCCTGAAGAGCTTAAAATGTTGGGTAGCTCAACTCTACAAAGTTGTGAGACAGCCAGTGAAATGTCCCATGAGAATCAGACTTGCTTAAGTAACCAGATTCCTGGTCAACGCACATCGCCTCCTTCTTCCAGCAGTATAGCAATGGCATCTAGAGTACTAGAGCCACAGGCTTTAGCTGAATATTCAGGAGAAAGGTCTGAAGGATGCCCTGAAACAGAATTAGGCACATGTACCCAGACTGAGCCACAGGATTTTGCACTCTTATGGAAAATAGAAAAGAATAAAATTGGAGTTTCAGATTCTATCAAAATGTTAACAGGAAGATTAGATGGATTTAAACCAAAAGCTTTCAATACTAATGCAGAAGCAAGTGTTCAACAAACAATTCCTTATAGGGTAATGCATGATAAAAGCACATATGTTGAGGAGAATGAACTTACCAGTATTGATGAATCTGAAAATCTTAATATTCTTTGTAATCTATTTGGATCCTTTTCATTAGAAGCCCTGAAAGATTTATATGAAAGGTGTAATAAAGATATTATTTGGACTACAAGCCTTTTGTTGGATTCTGATACTAAACTGTGTGAGGATACAGAATTTGAGAATTTCCAAAAGCCATGTGATGAATTACACTTTGGGTCTGATTTGGAGGTAGTTATTAGTCAAAAAGGAACCTTAGAGGATTCTAATTCTTCTGTGCCAGAGTTGCATAGAATTAGCACCAATAATAGTAGTGCACAGCCTACCTGTAATGCAGAAAAAGGAAACTCAGAGCAGGCAGAGATGCATGGTGTAACTCCTGGAAACCCTGACATAATAAATACATTTCCTAATGCTACTATAGATGTAATGAGTAATAGTGAAGTACTTCTTAACAGTCAAACAGGATTTTCAGATTTATGTAACTTTAAGCAATCTCTTCCAATTGTTCTAAAATTCCCAAGTCCTAATAATGTAAGTGAAATGGAGAATAATCTAGTAGCCACAGGGACTGGAGATAGTATACATTCATCTTTAAATTTGTCTGATATCCTGAACTCTGCAGCAAGCACTTCAGATCTTGAATTACGTGAAGTTCATTTTACTGAGACTTTGGAGATAAAGAAAAATGAAAATTTTCAAAAGTATTATGAGAAATTTGCAAACATAGAAGAAGAATCTATGAGTGAAGATGAACAGGAAATTGAGAGAATTCTAATGGCAGGAACTAGTTTGTTAGCTGGAGATAGTGAAGAAGATACAACTGAGATATTGAATCCCACACCAATGAGCGCCAGATCTTTGACTATAGACTGTCTTGAATTGACATTACCCCCTGAACTGGCTTTTCAACTTAATGAACTATTTGGTCCAGTTGGTATTGACACAGGTAAGGAAAAGGTAAATTATCTACAGGTATATCTTTGAATGAAATGCAAAAGTTTAAGTTATAAATTGTATATGTTAACTGAAATATGAAAGTAATTTGGGCTGGGTGTGGTGGTACACGCCTGTAATCCCAGCACTTGGGAGGCTGAGGCAGGAGGATCAGTGTGAGTTTGAGACCAGCCTGGGCTGCAGAAGTAAGCTCAAGGCCAGGCTGAGCTGTATAGTGAGATCCTGTCTCAAAAAGACAAGACAAAAAAAAAAAAAAAAAAAAAATTGTATTGCCTAATTTCCAATAGTACTTTGATAGTTTGTTTCTAAAATATTTTTAAAAATGTAATTGAAGAAGTAAAGACTACTATATGTGGTTTTTAATCCATCCCATGTATGTATTTAAACCTTGCTTTATTATTTACCTCATACTTGTTTGAATTGTCTGGGGCCAGCATTAATCCTTGTTGGGTAGCGTGGTAGCATTTGTAATCCTAGCTACCTATAAGGCTTAGGCAGGAGAACTACAAGTTTGAGGCCATCCTGGGCAATATAGTGAGACCATGTCTCAAAATTTAAAAAGGGCTGTGGCTGTGATTTAGTGTAGTAGAGCCTTTGTCAAGCATGCAGGAAGCCATAGATTTGAACACAAGATCTGAGAAAAAAAAATCATCAAAGAGCCTTACTGAAAAGCTTCAACTAATAGAAATGTATCAGTTAAACATAGACTAGGATATAAATAACTTAGATTCAGTTTCAAGTTTTGTATAATTATATCAGTCAAGAAGTGTGAAAATAATCGCATGTAACATAAAAAGATCCAGGAGATACAATAAATAAAATGTGAATTAGTAGCTAGTAATGCAGATTAGTTGCACAATGCATATGGTTTTCTGCAAATGTATAATGAGTAATGATTATATTTTTCTTCTCTTCACAAGGGTCTCTAACAGTTGAGGATTGTGTGGTTCATATAGATCTGAATCTGGCTAAAGTGATTCATGAGAAATGGAAAGAATCTGTAATGGTTGGTAGGCTTCTTTCTATGAAGAGTTTTTTTCATGTCTGTTTCATCACCATTGCTTTTCAGCAAATTCCATTGTATCTTATGAATGAGTTTTATTGTTTTTACTTTGAAAGAGAATGTAGTTTTACCAGTTAAGAGTTTACCAGCTGGCTGTAGTGGCACATTCCCATAATCCCAGTACTCAGAAGGCTGAGACAAGAGGATCTCCCTGAGTTTGAGGCCAACCTGGATTATCACAGTATATATAGTTCCTCACTGTGAGACAGAAAGGAAACAAACAAACAAAAAAATACTCCCCGCTACACCCAATCAAAGCAAACACAGAAAATGTGTACTTTTTTTTTTAATGTATTTGGTTGTTAACAGGTTTCACTGTGCAGCTTGGACTCATACTGGCTCAGCCTCTCCAGTGTTGGGATTACTAGTGTGCACCACCATTGCTGGTATGCCTTGGGCATGGCATGCAGTACTGGTGATTGAACCTGGGTCCTTGTGCTTGCCAGGCAGGTGCTTAGACTGCCAAGCTATACCCCCAGCCTACAAATTGTTTTTGCTTTTTCACTATTTGAAATATTTCCAGACTAGCCAGGTGTGGCACATGCCTGTAATCTCAGCACTTGGGAGGCTGAGGCAGGAGGATGTGTGTGAGTTCAAGACCAGCCTGGGTTACAAAAGTGAGCTCAAGCCCAGCCTGAACTACATAGCAAGACCTTGTCTCAAAAAAGAAAAAAAAAAAAAAAAAAAAAAAAAAAAAAAAAAAAAAAAAAAAAAAAAAAAAAAAAAAAAAAAAAAAAAAAAAAAAAAAAAAAAAAAAAGGAAGGAAAGAAAGAAAGAAAGAAAGATGTTTCTAGACTGATGGAATTATGTAATTTGCCATGGAGATTGATTATCAATTTTAACAACAACAAAAAGTCCTAAACAATGAATTTTTTCCTCTTTAAAAGACTTCAGTGCAACTCAGCATAATAGTGTACTCTTACAATCTTAGCACTTAGGAGGTGGATCTCTGTCAGTTTGAGGATAGTCTGAGCTACATTGTGAGTTCAAGGCCAGCCTGAACTGCATAGTGAGAGCCCCTCTCAAAAAGGATAAAAAAATTACAATGCTCATTAATCAGATTTTTAAAAAGCTTTTGAAAGTGTGTCACTTAAGGTCTCCATAAGAAAAAGTATTTAGATGTAATTAAAGTTTACTTAAATTGAGTAAGAGCTATTGATAGTCATACATGCCCTTTATCCCAGCCTGTGGGAGGCTGAAGCTGGAAGATCACTGTGAGTTTGAGGCAGCCTGGGCTGCATAGATGAGTTCAAGGCCAGCCTGAACAAATGAATGAACAAACAAGGTTGGTGGGGGGGAATGATTTCTAGAAAAACAAACACTATAACCTACAACTTTATTTGCTGATGTGCCTTTCTTTGCCCATTCCCTGCTTTTGTGTGTATGTTCAGGAGCGACAGAGGCAAGAGGAAGTGTCTTGTGGCAAGTATATGCAAGGTAAACTATGTATTTTTATATAGTTTCACCAAGGTGAAACATGGCATGTGTTTTATCTCATTCTAAATATACTTCTACAAATGAATTTTGATTTGTAATTAGGATTCTTTAGAAATACTTGAACTGTAAGATAGAAAGTTAAATATGGTAGAATGAACCCTGTCTATATTATGTTTATTTAATCATCATGAGTAAAGCTTTGAAACACCTCTTAAGTATGCTATCTAACACAGATGATACACACAGTCAAAATATTTCCTATTAAGGTTTTGCTCTATATAAAAGAAAACTTTAGGGGATGGGGGTATAGCTCAGAGGCCCAAGTGTCTGCCTGGCAAGCAGTATTCCCCCTAAAAAACGAAGTTGTTTGAAAGAAGCAATATTTATGTGTATAAAAGTATTTTTTTGTTTCTTTTTTGTGCTGGGGATCAAACAAGGGACCCTTGCACTTGCCAGGCAGGTGCTTATGCCACTAAGCTATCTCTTTTGCCCTTGAAAGCATTTTTGAATTATTGCTGTGCTGTTTAGAAATTTATATTTCTCTTACAGATCCTTCCTTGGTTGGAAATACTGGTCTTGATAATCCTGAACAAAAATCATTTCAGAAAGCAGGTAGAAAATTACTGAAGAATTTAGCAGCACCTGAAATGCTGCCCTTCTTGGATCATTGGAATACTCAAACTAAAAAAGTATCACTCAGAGAAATAATGTCAGAAGAAATTGCCTTACAGGAGAAGCATGATTTGGTATGTGTTAATGTGAATGTTACATTGTTGTCTTTGTTTATTATTTTTGCTTACTTTGTGATTTTCATTTAATTCTGTTTACTAGTCTAGAAGCCACATTTAACCTGGTTGAAGTTAATGTTACATTACTTTTTATTTGGAGACAGTTTTACTATGTAGTTTGGGCTGGCCTTGAATTCACGCTAGCCTCAAATGTATGGCATCCTCAGCTTCTTAGGTGCTAGTGTTATAGGTATGTGTGAGCATACCCCTTTGAAAAATAGTTTAGGTGTAACCTGAAGTTGAAGGTTTTTGCTTTTAAGTAGTTGATATTCTAATAATAATCCTTCTGTGTTACATTTGTGTTGTTCTTTTTTTTTTTTTTTTCAATTTTTTTTGTTTAAATTTAACAATGGTTATATTACATATTTTCATCATCAGATCAGTTTAGATTAATACATATAGGTATATAAGATTGATCAAACAATTAAACATTAACCTTTCTAAATCCACATTACTTTTTTTTTTTCTTTTCCCCCCTCTTTTCTTTGAAAGTTGACATATTGCATATTGTCCTCACAATCATTCTATAGAGTGCAGTGTGTGGGCATGACCCACCTCCCTATTGACGTTGCATAGAAAAAGAAAGAAAGAAAGAAAAAAAAACAGGAAAGAATATACTTCTCTTTGGACTAAGAGGAAGCAGATACATACACAGTCAAAGGTTTTGGAATTGCAGTGTGCCACCAGTGAAGCTTGTGATGTTGGAGGCTATTGAATCAAAGCTCATCTCACCAATCTAGCTCTGCGTTTCATGCATTGTAATTAAGGATTCTTTTTTTTTTTTTTTTTCCTGCTGGGTGGTCAAGGGCAAGTCGAAGCAAGACCTGTATAACTAA
>PVJA010056841.1:0-10645 GCA_004027025.1 Myocastor coypus
AAAAAAAAAAAAAAAAAAAAAAAAAAAAAAAAAAAAAAAAAAAAAAAAAAAAAAAAAAAAAAAAAAAAAAAAAAAAAAAAAAAAAAAAAAAAAAAAAAAAAAAAAAAGAATAAAAATAATAAATAAAATAAAAACTCTTTAAAAAAAAAAGGAGATAGCTCAGTGGCATAAGCACCTGCCCGGCATCTGTGAGGTCCCCAGTTCAATCCCTGGTACCACATGCTGGCCCCAGAACCGGGCATTGTGGCACATGCCTATAATCCCGGCACTGAGGAGACTGAGTCAGGGAGGTCACTAGGAGTCTGAACTGTGTAGGGAGACTCTGCATCAAAAAAGTAGAAAAGAAAAAAAAAAAAAAAGAAATCATCTTTGTTTCCACCAGCATTTTGTTGACCGAGACCTATTTACATAATGTTATGAACTCACTAAGTTTTCCTTAACTAAGTATGCATTTTATAGCATCATTTGTGAGATTCATTTTCTTGTGTTCTGCTGACCATAACCACTTTCCAGTTTTAATTCTGATCAGCAAAAGCTACTATGAACCATTACTTAGCTGGGAGAGTGGTGCACACCTGGGATCTAGCACTGCGGAGGCTGAGGCTGGAGGGTCCCGGTAGCACAGCACCTCCCTGGCCCCTGGCCATGCTGAGTCTACACCGTGGAATGACAAGACTAGCAAACCTCATGGCCCATGTACTTGCTCCCTGGTGACATCCTGTCTTAACAGGGGAGCTGCAGGTAAGTTTCCTGGCAACATGTGATGTGTATGTGTGTGTGTGTGTGTGTGTGTATGTGTGTGTGTGTGTGTACGCGTGTGTATGGTTTTGTTTCATTTTGACACCGGGTCCCACTGTGCATCCCATACTGGCTCTGCGCGTGCTCGGTTCTCCTGCCTCAGCCTCCGAGGCTGTGCACCACCATGTGTGGCTCTTGGATGGTTTATATGTGACAGACTGAGCCTTCTTACAGCATCGGCAAAAAAGTTCCTGGCAGCATTATTTCCCCCTGTGCTGCAATCCCTAGAAGCCCCTGGCAGCGTGGCGTTCCCTGGGGTCTGCTGTACTGGGCAGAAAGCTCAGCAGCGTGAGTGCCTGACAAGCTCAACGCACTGAGTTTGGTATCAGGTTTGCAAAATAAATTTTTTAAAAAGGGCAAGCTAGCTGGGCGTGGTGGCTCACGCCTGTAATCCCAGCACTTGGGAGGGTGAGGCAGGAGGATCGGTGTGAGTTCGAGACCAGCCTGGGCTACAAAAGTGAGCTCAAAGCCAGCCTGAACTGCACAGTGACACCCTGTCTTAAAAAGCAAAAAATAAATAAATAAATAAATAAAAAATAAAAAAAATAAAAATAAAAAGGTCAAGCTAGGGGTCTGTGTCTCTCTGCTGATCCTCAGGCCTGGCAAACAGTTGGAGCTGGACTTGCCAGCTGAGTCCACCTAGGGTCCGAAAGGCCTCTTCAGGGAGAGGCCTGGGCCGGGGGCGTGGGAGGGGAAGAGCGCCGGTGGAGCGTTGCGCGGAGCTTCTCTTATTACTTTTAAAAGCAGTTTCACATTTCTCCAGCAGAGGGGGCGCCATGGAAGGCAGAGATTAGATATTGGGTTTTTGTTGCTGTCCTTTTTTAAAACTATGTATATGTATGTATGCATGTATGTATGCATGTATGTATGCATGTATGTATGTTATGACTGGCTCAGCTTGTGGGGCTGGTGCAACATGTGGTGCTGGGGATCGAACCACAGTCCTTGCAGTTGCCTAAGGTTGCCAAAGCAGGCGTTTTAGACCACTGAGCTATCTTGCTGGTCCGGTCCTCTTTTTTTTTTTTTTTTTTAATCCATTATTTATTTATTTTATACAGGGTCTCACTACTCAGTTCAGACTCTGGTACTGCCTGCGCATGCTGTTACCAGAGGTTGAAGTCAGGTCCTTGTGCTTGCCAGGCAGGCGCTAGACCATGGAGCTCTCTCTCCAGCCCTGTTTTTGAGTCAAGGTCTTACTGTGTAGTCCAGGCTGACCTTGAGCTCACGTCATAGCCCAGGCTGGCCCAGAACTCATGGTGGTGTTCCTGCCTCAGCCTCCCCAGTGCTGCGATTACAGGCGTGCACAACCACAGCAGTGTGTTCAGTTTTCTTTACAGTTCCGGGCACAGGGCGGGTGTTCATCACTAGACAGATTGGCAAATGAAGCCATGCACTTGTTCCAACAGCTAAGATCTCGTAGTTTCTTTCTTTCTTTCTTTCTTTCTTCCTTTCTTTCTTTATTGTTTCAGAACCTTTGTTTATTCACTCATTTTTATGGCTGACTCAGCCCTCCCCAAGGGCAGGGCTGGCGCAGCATGTGGTGCCGGGGATCGAACCGCCGTCCCTGAAGCCACCCAAGCTTTCCCAAGCAGGCGCTTTAGACCACTGAACCATCCTGCCAGGCCCCAAGATCTCGTAGTTTCGACAATACTCTTGCTTCCTTCTCAGGGTTTGCCTCGGAAAATTTTCACCCTCTGATCCCACTCTCTTGACCTCGATGGGCCTTGACTCTTTGGGACACAAATGTGCAGCTTTGCCATGCTTCTCTGCCTGACCCCTTCACACCTGAACCTTGACAATGCTGTTCACCCTGCCAGGATCGGATTTTTTTTCCTTTGCCCTGCTTGGTGAACTCATATATATCCTTTGAGGCCCTAGCACTCTGTACCCATACCTCTGTCAGCAGTAATCGCCCTGGGCTGTAACTGTGTTTGCGGAATGGTAAATTCCTGGCATTACTGTTTCTTCCTAGAGCATGCATCCTGGGAGTGTTCTAGGTGGGCGGTCACGTTGGTGAGGGGGCCCTGGGGGTGATCGCGGCTGCCACCTGCACCGCTTGGGATCAGGCTCCAGGGGGCAGCCTCGTGCCCCCCATAGCTGCTTCCGCTTTGGCTGGAGTTTAGCCTCCCCATAGCCCGTGGGAAGAAAGGAAGGGAGGGAGGAAGGAAGGGTGGACAGAGGGGCTGTCCAGAATCCAGGTGGCTCTGGCGCTGACAGGCTCAGGAACTGGGTATCTAACCCAGCGGCTCCCTCACCTGTTACGGCTCTCAGATTTTGACTGAAAGTAGGAAACAGTTTTGACTTAAAAAAAAAGAACAAGGCCAGCCTGGCCTACGTAATGAGTTTAAGGGCAGCCTGAGCTATAGCGTGAGGCTGAATTGAAAATAAAACAGAGCAGCGGTGTGGAACTGGATGACCATTTAAGGCGGGGTGCTGGCACCCGCCTGTCTTCCCAGCACATGAGAGGCTGAGCAGGAGGCTTACCACGAGTTCTAGGCCAGCCTGAGCTGCATAGTGAGTTCAGGGGCAGCCTGGATTCTATGTCGTGACCCTGTCTCAACAAACAAACAGATCAACAGGCCAGGTGTGGTGGTGCTCACCTACAATCCCAGCACTTGGGTTTTGGGTTGGTACCGGGAATCACACCCAAGACCTCACGCCTGCGCTGTGCCCCTGAGCTACTTTCTCGCCCAATCCCAGCATTTGGGAGGCAGAGGGAGAGTGACAGCCTGGCTTTTTTTTTTTTTTTTTTTCTGTCTTTTTGAGACAGGGTCTCGCTATGCAGTTGAGGCTGGTCCTGAGCTCACTTTTGTAGCCCAGGCTGGTCTCGAACTCGCACCAATCCTCCTGCCTCAGCCTCCCGAGTGCTAGGATTACAGGCGTGTGCCACCACGCCCGGCAGCCTGGCTTTTTTTTTTTTTTGAAAAGTAAAAACAATTGCAAGTACAAAAATTGGGAACAGGGTAACATACAATACGTATGTTATGGACTTTCAAAACAAGAATAGCTGATTAGTAATGGTTGAAAATAAAAATAGATAAAAATATTATCTACTGGGGGCCCGGCAGGATGGCTCGGTGGCCTAAAGCACCTGCTTGGGAAAGCTTGGGCGGCTGCAGGGACCACAGTTCGATCCCCGGCACCACGTGCTGTGCTAGCCCTGCCCTCTGGGCAGGCTGAGCTGGCCATAAAAATAAATAAATAAACAAAAGTTCTGAAATAATAAAAAAATAAAAAAAATTAAAAATAATAATTAAAAAAAAAAAAAGCATTGAGCCGCAGCCACCTTCATGACCCTCTCTGGGGTCGCTGGGGGATGGTGGTCTACCACATCAAGAGACGATGACAAGGGGACCCTGCTATTGTCCCCAACAGGCCTGGATGACGAATATCTTGGGTTTCCCCACCAGACTCCGGCACTTGTCCCCTCTGAAGAGGGCAGTGAAGGTCTGGATTTGGATCTTGGTGTCAATGTGGAGATAGTGTTGCAGGCAGCCAAGTTAGATAGAAATATTCTAGGCAGGCAGACAGGGCCGGGCCCTTGGAGGAGGAAACATGGAAGGCGAGATAGCCAGCAACTATGGGAGGGACGGATGCTCCCACTGTGGGCCAGACCTAAAGACCAAGATCGAACCAATGCCGATCTCCTTAGAGACTGGCATCCGAGATTGATCATCACCCGAGGGAGCCAGAAGAATCATTAATCTGACTACTACCGGACGGCTACCTGATAAAGTCCTGTTCTGCGTTCACTTCCGCTTGCTGTGCGACTCGCTTCCCCGTTTGGTCCTGGACTGAATCAGTCTTCCCTGAGCAATGGCGCTTGTACCCTCATTGGCTGACCATAGCTTCGTCCCACCTCAGGCCTGCCTAAGCAAGTTCCCATGTCTTCTCCACCACCTTAGACCCGCCTCACCACATGGATTTCCTCTATAAAAGTCCCTGGAAGAGCCAGCTTCCGCGGGACACCCCACTCGGGACCCCCCCTCCTGTCCATCTCTCAGACAGGAGCTTTCTTCCCCTTAATAAATATGTTCTGCTCATTACCTCCATTTGTTCCTAAAGCTCATTCTTCCGTTTTAGAGTACACAAACTCGTCCCAGGTACTTTTCAGGTTGGGGGGCAGTTTTCCCTGTATCATTTGGAGGTTCCCCATTGGAGGCCATCCCCACAGGTCAGTTTTTCCTTCCTGCATCAGGCTCTGAGTTGGAACCCAGTAGGGGCAGGTGTCCTAAGGGAGGGAAGAGGCCAGGTGGGTGTGGAGGCCCATGCGTGTCATCCTGGCACTCAGGAGGCTGAGGCAGGAGGGAGCTGAGCATTCAAGGCCAGCCTGGGCTGCATAGCGAGACCCTGCCTCAAAAAGAGGAAAAAGGAAGAAGAAGGAGGAGGAAGAGAAAGAAGAGAAGGAGGAGGAGGAGGAGGGAGGAGGAGGAAGAGGAAGAAGAAGAAAGAAGGAAGAAGGAAGGTGGTTTGCTGCCGGAAAGAGGACTTACAGGAGGTGCCAAGTTGAGGAGAGCATCCAGCTTGCATAGCCCATGCTTGGGTCAGGGAACAGAGTCCTGAGTGCAGAGGAGGAAGCTGGTAGCCCTGCCAGGCACATGGCCTGGTGTCATCTGTGTGCCCAGGGGAGCCAGAGCACAGGTGCAGCAGCTCCTCAGGAGGGTGTGGGCAGGGACAGGGCTCTGGGTCCCCTTGTGGCCAGACAGAGTTGGAGGGCACTGGTGCTGCAGAGGTAGGGGTCACCTAGAGGCACGGACACCGCTCTCTGGGGAGGGGAGGAAGCTGGGGATGTATGTAGCCTTCCTCTGTGGGGGGCTTTATTATTATTAGTATTTTTTGGTCTTTTTGAGACAGGGTCTCTCTATGCAGTACAGGCTGGCCTTGAGCTCACTCTGTAGCGGAGGTTGGTCTCAGACTTGTAACGATCCTGCCTTAGTCTCCCCAGTCCTGGGATGGCCGGTGTGCGCCACCATACCCAGATCATGTTGTGTTTAAGGCAGTGTTGCTCTATAACCCAGGCTGGCTTTGAAGTCCCAGAGAGCCTCCGGTCTCAGCCTCTCAGACACTGGAATTAACAGCCCTGTCCTATCACAGCTGCTGTCAAATACGTTCAGAAGCAGAAAATGCCACGTAAGTGTAAGGATACCTGAATATGTATGCTGTTGGCTAAAGAGAACACAGGGCTGGAGTGCGCCGGGGCAGTTAGGCAGGTGTCTCCTTGGGTCGCCTCCCTAGGTAGTCTGGTTTGCCTGTTGCCCCGGCACCTCTGGGCCTGGCCAATCAGCTCATCTGTACTTGTTGCTAGGAAACAAGGTCCTGTGGCGCTCGGGGAACTCCCTGCCACAGCACCGAGGTGGTCAGGTGTACACCTGCAGCCCGCCTCGCAGTGAGCCTGAGACAGGGCTGGCGCCGCAGCTGGGCGCTCCGTTTTTGGCGGGGGAGATGGCGTTCTTCAGAGTCTATATTGTCCCAACTCCCCCTTTTCTGTTTATCTTGTTGTACCCCAGGCTGGCCTCGACCTAGCTCTCCCGCCTCAGCCTTCGAGCGCTGGGATCACAGGTGTGCTCTCGGCACGTCCCGATTTGTCATTCTCAGCGGCTTCATCACTCACTCGTGCCAGGGTAGCCTTCCCTCGGCTCATCAAGTGAATGCGCCAGGGCAACGCCAAAAGCAGCGGACCGAGGGCAGCTACACCTGTAAGCCCCGCACTTTGGGAGGCTGAGGCGGGAGGAGCGGGAGTTCCAAGCCGAAGGAGACAGCCTCAACTACACGGCAAGACCCTGAGCTCCAGGGAGACCCACTACACAAGGAAAAGGCGAACACTCAGGGAAAATGAATTAGGGGACAGTCTGCTGCCATGGTGAGCCAAACAACTGTAAAACGTTTAGCTCTAAACCCCTGGTGCTGCCTCTGCAGGCATCCTGCTGCTGCCGTGTGGGCCCCTGGGGTCAGGCGGCTGCTGGGCCATGGAAGGTGACCGCTGGGCAACAGGAGGGGCCATGAGAACGCTGCCGTCATGCACAGCCCAGGCTCCGCAGCGCAGGCCTGGTTTTTGTCGGAATCCCTTCTTGGTTCTCGTCTCGGCCTAAGAAGTCTAAGCTTACAATCCTGAAACCATGTTATTGGAATTCCACCAAGTTAATTCCAATCTACCACTCCCAGTGCAACCCACGGCGATAACAGACGCTAAGACATATTGGGGAGCCGAGGGGCCCTAAGTCCCACCATGAAGATGGCTTTCCGGAACCAAGAGAGGGACCCAGGGCTGCACTGGGGTTTTATTCATTGGAGAAGGGGGAGTGGCTTGAGAAGGGGAATTGTGGGAAGGTGAGCACTGTGAACTGGGTTAGGTAGGAGGCCTGCATTCACCTCTGCCATATTCAGAGATATGCAAAGGAAGTAATTTGCATTATGCTATTGAGATAGTATCTAATATTTTGGGGGTCTGGTACTTCAGCTCTGATGTGTAATCTTTCAAGCCCCAGGAAGTCATAGCCTCTATCTCGAGGCTTGGTACCAGCTGACACTGGGGAGCATTGGCTCTTCATCCTGTTATCAGGGAAACATGCATGCCATCTTCCAAAATTACCACCAGCACCTCGGCTAGACCAATACACACTGCTTAAGGCCAATTGAAAGGATGAGAAGTCCTGGCCAGCTCTGTACATTTCAATACAAGGGAATAGGGTCAGGCTCAGTCAAAATGGAGACAGTCGATTTTCTTTCGAGGAGAGCTGCCCAGACGGTCCTCCAGTTTACACTGAGCCTGGCAGCTGTGACTGGGGAGCCTGGCAGAGGTGGGGCATCCCAGGCCACCAGAAGGGCCTTGTTCCAGTCCCAAGGTGACAAGTGGAACCTTACAGTTCAGCAGACAAACCTGATGGGGGCTGCAGGGCTTTGCTTGGAAGGCAGGCGCTGTCTCCCAGCTAAAGCACCTTGCCCTGTGCCCAGCATGAGTGTGGGGCGCTGCTGTGAAACAGTTAAGATGGGGACAGGGGAATCTTTTTCTTTTTTTTCCTGTGGGTACTGGGGATTGAACTCAGGACCTTGCACTTGCCAAACAAGCAATTATTCTACTGAGCTATCCCCAGTCCCAAAGATTGGTGGTTTTGGCTTTTTTTTTCTTTTTGAGACAAGGTCTCACTATGCAGTTGAGGCTAGCCTTGAGCTCACTTTTGTAGCCCAGGCTGGTCTCAAACTTGCACCAATCCTCCTGCCTCAGCCTCCCGAGTGCTGGGATTACAGGCACGAGCCACCACGTCCAGCTTTCTTTCTTTCTTTTTTGTATTTTAGGGCAGGGTCTACAAGGTGTTCAGGGTCTCACTACTAGATCATATTTGTAGTGATCTGCCTGTTTACAGCCTCCCAAGAGCTGGGATTACAGGTGTGCGCCACAAGAGCAGGCCTGAGGATCAAACCCCTGGCCCTTGCTTGCAGGTGCTTTAATCCCCTGAACTAATCTAATCTGGTTGGCCCTTCGGAATCTTAATGGTGTCTGTCATCCCATAATCCTCCTGCTTAATCCATAAGCCTAAAAATAAGACTATAAAGCTGACGAGGAGATGCCCACCTGTAATCCAAGCACTCAGGAGGCTGAGGCAGGAGGGTCATTGTGAGGGTCGATTCAAGCCTAGCCTGGGCTAGAAACTAGCCTGGGCTAGAGACCTTGTTTCACAAAACCAACCCACACACCCACCAAGACAAGTCGACACCCACTGAAGGCTCACTGAGTCCCTGAAGGAGCATTTATTTTTAGTGTTAGTGACAACAGCATCCTGCATCCCTGCCCCAGCTGAAGAGCTCCAAAGGATGTAAACTCTGCAGCTCGAAGCAGCTCCTAAGGACCCGCAAGGACGCACAGCCCATGCAGGCTCGGGCACGCGCAGAGGCTGCGCGAGCAGAGCTGAGATGGGAAAGGCCCTGCCGAGGCACCTCCTGTCCGGGCTGGAAGGAGGCAGGAGGAGGGCGAGGAGGCGGCGTCTTTGGGTAGAGCTGGGCACCCACCACCCTCTGCTCCAATGCAGGAAGAAGAGGAGGAGGAGGGAGCTCAGGTGTTGGCGGAGTGCTCGCGCCCGGCCCGACCTTGGCAGGCAGAGGATGACCTGGGAGAGGGACAGTCAGAGCCTGCAGTCCTGAGGACTCAGGACTTCTGGGGACAGAGGTGTGGAGTGGCCGTGGGCAGACTGGGTGGCAGGATGCTACAGGGAGTGGCAGTACATGTGGTCTTCGAAGACCTGCCTCTCTGTGGCGAGGAAGTCCCTGTCACAGATGGGGCACGTCAGGCACTTCTCAGCCGAGAGCTGCGAGGGAGAACAGAGGTGGATCAAGGGCGAGCTGTGGGTGGGGGAGACGTGGCCGCCAGGCTCCCGGGCACCTGATTCATCCTCAGCGCCTGGGGTCCCTGGCCCACGTGGGCCTACAGTCCCTGCTACTGGGGAGGCCGATGCAGAGGACCTCAAGTTCAAGGCCAGCTCCCCGCCATCTGACAAGACTTTGTCTAAATACCGAAAGGGAGCTGGCCACAGTGGATCACCAGGAGGCCGGTGCTCCGGGAGGCACAGATGAGAGGACTGAAAGGCCTGCTCAGCCTGGGCAGGACAGGCGAGGCTGTGGCTGGTGCCCAGGCCCCAGCTCCATCCCCACTGCACAAGGCACCAGTGAAGGAACAGCTGCACTCTCGACACCCAACTCCCTCGGGCCCCAGTATGAAGGGCCCCCGCGCCTTGCCGGGCCTCGCCCTCGACCTCAAGCTCACGGTGGCATCTCTTGGCACAGGCCCCCACAGGCCTGGACCCCTCAAGCTGGCCTGCCTTAGCGAGCAAGCCTGGGGAAGGGCCTCGGGACACAACCCAGCCAACAGGCTCAGGGGGAGGCAGGCACTCACCAGGTCAGAGGCAGAACTTTCTTGGACACCTGAGGAGAACAAAAAGACTTCATTCAATGACAAAACATCATTCCTGATGCATGTGGTAGAGTTTTAGTATTTTGTTTTTGAGACAGGATCTTGGTACAAAATCCAGGCTGGCTTTGGACCATTCAGCTCAGGTTGGCCCTGCTGGAAACGTGCTGGGACTCCAGGTGTGTACCACCATACCTGGCTGAGCTCTTTATTATTTAGTTCAGGTCTCTCTTTTTTTTTTTTGTGGTACCAGGGATTGAACTCAGGACCTTGCACTTGCAAGGTAAGCGCTTATTCTACTAAGCTATCTCCCCGGCCCAGGGTCTCTTACTTTCTTTCTTTTTTTTTTTTTCCTCTTACTTTCATAGTCTCTGTTTATGTTTAAAAACAATTGTCTCTTTATAAACAATTGTGCCTTTTACTCTTTGTTGAGGGGCTGGGGAGATAGCCTGCCTGGCAAGGGCAAGGTCTTGAGTTCAATCCCTGGTTCCTAAAAAAAAAAAAAAAAGATACTTTTATTTATTTTTTTTTTTAATTTTTTTTTTTTTTTTTTTGTCTTTTTGAGCCAGGGTCTCACTATGCAGTTCAGGATGGCCTTGAGCTCACTTTTGTAGCCCAGGCTGGTCTCGAACTCGCACCGATCCTCCTGCCTCAGCCTCAGAAGATACTTTAAATTATGAATTTAGGGCCTGGCAGGATAGCTCAGGATGGCTTTGTAGTGATCTTCCTGCCTCAGCTTCCCGAGTGCTGGGATTACCGGCATGCACCACCATGACTGGCTATAAATTCATAATTTATTTATTTTTTTAAAATTTATTTTCTTAGCCGGGCGTGGTGGCTCACGCCTGTAATCCCAGCACTCGGGAGGCTGAGGCAGGAGGATCGTTGTGAGTTCGAGACCAGCCTGGGCTACAAAAGTGAGCTCAAAGCCAGCCTGAACTGCACAGT
>PVJA010056842.1:0-10655 GCA_004027025.1 Myocastor coypus
AAAAAAAAAAAAAAAAAAAAAAAAAAGTCATTAACAGTAAAAGACACATTGCCATTAATTTTCCTCAAAATACTCCTGCTTGGGGGAGCACACTTATTCCATCATTCTTGCCATTTTCTTCTTGTTCATGAGTGTCTTCATGAGATGTGACCCAAAAATACGGCGAACGCTGTCCCCAAGGACTGTCCACCAGTAAGGCTGCACATAAGCACACGAATGTGTCTGCACCCACCTTACTCATTGCATCCGGCATCACGCAACTTCTTTTGCAAAGTCAAAGTGATGACCAAAGGTTAATGTTTTGAGCTGGTTGAGGACATTGTGACAGAGAGGACGGCAGAATTAAAGACACTTGGGAAAGAAGAGTTCCAGAGCTGCTTCAGAAAGAGGAAGGTCAATGGGATGAGTGTGTCTGAAGCCAGGGTGAGTATTGTAAAGGACATTAAGGACAAGTCATCTTGCACTGCAATAAATTTTACCTTTTTTTTTTTTTTTTGGTACTGGGAATTGAAGTCATGACCTTGCATTGCCAGGCAGGTGCTGTACCACTGAGTTATATCCTCAGCCTTTCCTGTAGCACATTTTTAAAAATTATGCATCCATCATATTTTTCAATTAGATTCTGTATGATGCCTATTGTCCATTGTCTGAAAGCTGATGTTTTATATGTCTTGTTCAATTTTCTAGTCTTTTGGAAGGGAAATTTAACAATTTCTCACAGGTAGAAATATGAGTCTGCCGGGTGTGGTGGCTCACGCCTATAATCCCAGCACTCGGGAGGCTGAGGCAGGAGGATTGGTGCGAGTTCGAGACCAGCCTGGGCTACAAAAGTGAGCTCAAGGCCAGCGTCAACTGCATAGTGAGACCCTGTCTCAAAAAGACCAAAAAAAAAAAAAAAAAGAAAAGAAATATGAGTCTGTGGGAAGATTTTTCATAATTCTTTTTTTTTGTGGGACTGGGGTTATATAACCTTGCACTTGTCAGGCAGGTACTTGTGCCATGGAGCTATCT
The DNA here is from genome assembly GCA_004027025.1 of Myocastor coypus. Classification (NCBI taxonomy): domain Eukaryota; kingdom Metazoa; phylum Chordata; class Mammalia; order Rodentia; family Myocastoridae; genus Myocastor; species Myocastor coypus. The sequence goes on from PVJA010056842.1 coordinate 1,012, forward strand.
CCCCAGCCCCTTTCATGATTCTTTTTTTTTTTTAAACCTTTGTTTGTTTATTCACTTATTTTTATGGCCGGCTCAACCCACCCCAAGGGCAGGGCTGGCGCAGCATGTGGTGCCGGGGATCGAACCGAGGTCCCTGAAGCCGCCCAAGCTTCCCCAAGCAGGCGCTTTAGACCACTGAGCCATCCCGCCGGGCCCATCTTTCATGATTCTTTAATAAGATTTTTGGAGCTTTCCAATTTTCTTTGAGCCAATTTATGTGTGTGTATGTGTGTGTGTGTCTTTTTGAGACAGGGTCTCACTATGCAGTTCAGGCTGGCCTTAAACTCACTTTTGTAGCCCAGGCTGGTCTCAAACTTGCACCAGTCCTCCTGCCTCAGCCTCCCAAGTGGGAGGGACTATAGACTCTGAGCCAATTTTGGAAGGTTATTGTTTTCCTAGAAATCTGTCTTGTTCTTCAAGTTTTGAAGTACCACTGATAGAATTATCTTATTAACCTTTGACCTCCGCTTTTGGTTCTCATGGATTCATTCACACCTACCGAAGCCCGTGGGTCTGCCCACTGCTGCCTGGGAAGTCAAAGCAGTGCCACGGCTCTTGTGTTCTCCAAGTGGCAACAAGCACCACTTGCTTATGGGATTAATGGGAGAGGTGGCTGCTAAAGGGGTCTAAGAAATGTCTTCCATGTTTCCTAAGTTTTGGGAAACACAGCCAACAGGTATCTAGGCCAGCAGGAGGCTGGTGTATTGCATTGCTTTAGTGACCCAGCATCCGTCTGTCATGGATCACATTTAATGTCCCCACAGTGACGACAACAACATAATGTTTGGCTTAGTATTCTGTGACTACCTACCAAGGAAGATGACCTGGCCATCTTCCCTTAGAAGTGCAGATCGGAAGTACTATCTGTTGTTTATTTTTACCTTACCATAGTAATTCTTTTTCTTTTTCATTTTGGTCACAATCTCCCTTGACATCCTGTAATGCAAAACCTAAATTATAAGGCTCAACTAGGAGTAGTGGCAGATGCCTGTAATTCTAGCACTTGGGAGGCTGAGGCAGGAACATTTCTAGGAGTTCAAGGCCAGCCTGGGCTACATAGTGAGACCAGTGTCAAAAAATCTAAAAAAAGCCCGGCGTGGTGGCTCATGCCTGTAATCCCAGCACTCGGGAGGCTGAGGCAGGAGGATTGGTGTGAGTTCGAGACCAGCCTGGGCTACAAAAGTGAGCTCAAGGCCAGCCTCAACTGCATAGCGAGACCTTGTCTCAAAAAGACAAAAAAAAAAAAAAATTATAATCAACTCACCCAATATGAAAGCTTAGGGGGCTGTGGTGATTGACATGGTGTTAACTTGAGCTGTGGGAAGCTTGGCCAGATTGGCTTGGTGACACCACACCCTGGGGCGAGGTGGCCCTGCCCTAGAGTGACTCAGCACAAAAAGGGTGTATTAAGGGGTGGAAGGAGGCTTCCAGTGCCCCACTTCTTTGGAGAAGCTCAGTTGATGCAGCTGTGCCACTTCGGAGGAGCTCAGATCTTCCCAGCAGCTATCACCACATCCTCTGAGGAGCAGTCGGCCTGGAAGGAAGAGAGAGAGGCTTGATGTCCGCCATGGCCGCCACTCCTCCTCTGCCCTTGTTTCTGCTGCAATGAAGTGCTCTGAGCTACCCAGGAGCCAGTGGAGTTCGGGCTGAAACCTGCACAAACTGGGGGCTGAAGAGACTTCTTCCTTCCTTCATTTTGAGTGTCGGGTATTTGTCCCAGTAATGAGAGAAAAGTAGCTGAGCCAAGGGCACCATGGGAAAAAGACAGATCCTGACCAATAAACAGAAAAACTAGGGATGTTATGTGTTTGTCTGATAAACTAAGGACCAGCGTGTGTCTAGCTTCTGACAGATCTCATTTCCTACTTAGTGAAGAAGCAGGAGTTGATACTGGTATCTTTCCCCTATGTGTGTCACAGTTCTGTGGCCCGAGCTGCTGGTCCGCTCCAGCTTTGGGTAGCTTTTTCCCCAGTGGTAAAACTGGAACCTTCTCTCGTAGTGCATGACAGAACTGTACTGCTGTCATGGCTCCCAACCTTTTGACACAGGACACTGAAGTACCAAGGGACACCTCATCCAGAATACATGTCAAGTCCACTGCAGGACTCCGACCCCCTGCACAACAAGGAACGCAGTCTCCTTGCCACCAGACGGCTGGATGGTTCTGCTGAGCCATGGTGGCACACACAGGACTGTCCCTGGTCTCTACTTTTGGCAGATGTGGCTGTCACCAGTGGGAGTATCCAGGCTGGTCTTCATGGGAAATCCCCACTGTGGCAGCAGCCACAGCCTGAGTCCACTAAGCTGTGCAGTACCCGGGGAAAGAGGGCTCAGGACACTGACTCATTCAGCTTTCCACTGCTGTAACAAAATACTCAAGAGTAAAGATGTAAAAGGGTGCAGGTTTATTAGACTCGTGGCAGCAGTCCACAGAAAGCTGGCTGTGCACCTTCTAGGCCCGGGGCAAGGCCGACACATTGCACCAGAAAGGTGTGGTGACAGAGAAAGAGTGAGGAAAGGGCTGGGGACACAGGCAGGACGGTCCCCAGGGAGGGCTCCCGTGACCCACTCCCTTCAGTCAAGGACCCCTCCAGCTGCTGTTACCTCCCAAGTTCTGAATCTAAGTATGGACCAGTGCACTGGTGAAACAGAGCCCCGAGCCAGGCGTGGTGGCTCACGCCTGTAATCCCAGCACTTGGGAGGCTGAGGCAGGAGGATCGCTGTGAGTTCGAGACCAGCCTGGGCTACAAAAGTGAGCTCAAAGCCAGCCTGAACTGCACAGTGAGACCCTGTCTCAAAAAAAAAGCCAAAAAAAAAAAAAAAAAAAAAAAAAAAAAAAAAAAAAAAAAAAGAAACAGAGCCCCGAGATCCGCTCACCTTCTGGAAACCCCACTTCTGAAGCCCTGAGAACTGTGGAGGTGTATTTCAGGTCCTGACCCTAACAGGTGCCCTGCCTCCTGCCAGTGCTTCCCATGGAGTAAACCCAACCAGAAGCCAGAGGGCGAGGCAGCCCACCCAGGGCAGAGCAGGGGGAGGACATGGAGGGCCCTTGGACAGGGGACAAAAGGGACCTTGTGTGTCTTGTCACAGGGTGGCCCCACAGGCCTAGGCTCATTTCAGTGAAGGTTTCAGAGGCACTCATTGTTTGATTCCAAGAAGGCGATGAATAGCTAACCAGTGCTGAGGTGGTTGGTGCTCAGCGTGTTCGGTTGACCACACAGCCCTGCGTGCCCCTGCACAGCCTTGGCCTCACTGTGGTTCATTCTTATGCAGCTATGTGACCTCTGCCACTCTGCCATCCGCTGTTCCCATTGAGGTCCCGGACTAGAAGAATGCCTTGAACATGTGCTCACATTGCTGGCCCGCGAGAACATCTCAGGAGTTAGCGACTGTTACCTGCTTTCTGTGAGCTTCTTTGAAGCCCTCTGGCTTATCCTTCTGGCTGGGCTGCATCAGTCTTGTCTTGCAGATCTTGGGGCGATTCTGTGCTTTGCACTACAGCCGGAGTTATTACTTCTGGGCCCAGAAAGCCTCCTTACTGGACAGGCCAGGCATCCCGTCAGGAGGCAGAGCGGTCTCTGGTGTTCTCTGCTGCCTCCATCTCTGGAGTTGCATCCTTAGCAGTGTGGAGGGTGAAGGCCAAGGCCCTTATGTCTGACGCATGGGGCAGTCAGGATGTGAAATGGTGTGGGTGGGGAAAGGAACCTGAGACCAAGGCAGCCCAGAGACCTGGGTTCTAGCCTGGTGGAATCCTTTGGGCACTGGGTGTGGCCTAAGGCTGCAGGGACAAAGGCTCGTGTGCAGGGAGCTATAGACAGCAGAGCTGTGTGCTCCTGGAAGGCAGAAGCCTGAAACCAGGGTGCCTCTTGGCTGTTCCTGAAGGCTGGAGGGACACTTGTTCCTTGACTCCCTCAGCATCCCCTGAGGCTTCCTGGTGCATTCCTTCACACCTCTGTCTCTTCTCTACCTTATTCACCTAGCTCTTCCAAGGGTGGGCTGTCACCACTGAACTTAGGGCCCTATGCCCTTTGGGTCCAGATTGTCCCCCAAGGGCTTGTTTTTTTGTTGTTTTTTTTTTTCCTTAAGGGAAAGGGTTGGTCCCAGCCCAGCAGATGGCGCTATTGGGAGATGGGGGAAACTCTGGGAGGTGCCTTGTTTCCGTGGGCGTGTCTCCAGGGGCACCTGACCCCTGGCCCTGGGCTTTCTGCCTCTACTTCTGCCTCTGGCTTCTCCCTCCACCACTCCGTCACTTCCATGAATCCAGCAGCTTTGCACTAGGCCCTGCTGCCATGATGTTCCACTCCTTGAGGGCCTCAGTGCGATGGGCCGGCCTATCCCAGACTCAAACCCTTCAGCTGTGAGCCAAAACGAATACTTCATAACAGTGGATTCTCTCTAATATTTTGTTGCAGCGGATTTAGGTATCTCTCAGGGAGCAGTCACTCTTTAACCCTTCAGTCCTTCTCTGGACTGTGGTTTCCCCATCTGTAAAATAAAGGGATTGGATTAGATGCATCTTTTTCTTTTTTTTTTTTTTTTTTTGAGACAGGGTCTCACTGCAGTTCAGCTAGCCTTGAGCTCACTTTTGTAGCCCAGGCTGGTCTCGAACTCACAGCGATCCTCCTGCCTCAGCCTCCCAAGTGCTGGGATTACAGGCGTTCGCCACCACGCCCGGCTGTGCCGTGTATGACTTTGGAAAGGGCAAAGTGTTAAGAGCTGATGTCCAGCACCGAGGCCATCCCAGGGCCAGGCTTGGATCAATGCCAGCGGAGCCCGTGGCCTCCTGTCCCTCTGCCCCATGTTCTCCTGCCCAGCCAGCTCCACCCAGTCTTCTGGTATTTCCCTACCCTGGTCCCGCCTGATCCCTGTGGGTCCCGCAGGAGCAGGTCCCCAGGCCCTGAGGCCCTTTTCCTTCATTTACAAGATAATCAGTTAATCATTCAAGGCTTTATCTTCAATACTTTAAATGAGCCCTACCAGGTTTGTGCTGCCCCGGGCAAGTACTTTGTTGATAGTCTTCTATCTTTTGAGGGAGCTGGGAAGATTGTCAAGTTAGCAAACCCCACCTGCTGATTTCAGTTTTACAGAAATTTGAAACTGAAATATTGTGTAACTGGAATCACACACGTGAGCCAGCACACACGTGAGCCAGCGTCCTTAGCTCTGACCTTTCACCTCTGGGGCTCCGCAACCATCTTTCTCCGTAACTTAAATATAGCTCTTTACCCTGTGCCCCTCGAGGGAACCAGGTGACCTCTCCCCTGCAGAAGGCTGTGAAAATATTATTCTCCTCTCCTAAGTGAGCCCATCATTTTAGTTGAGGTCCCGGAAGCCACCCTCCTTTCCAGTGAGAATCTGAGACCAGTTGGGTGTGGTGACCCATGCCTGTAATCCCAGGACTTGGGAGGTTGAGGCAGGAGGATTGATGTGAGTTTGAGACCAGCATGGGCTACAAAAGTGAGCTCAAGCCCAGCCTGAACTGCATAGTGAGACCTTGTCTCAAAAAAGATAAAAAAAAAAAAAAGAAAAATCTGAGACTGAAATAGGTCAAAGAAGATCCTCTGAGGGCCCTGGGTGAGCCCAGGACTCTTGTCTCTACCATATCCATTTAATCTGAGATGTCAGGAATGGTGGGTAAGGGAAGTGGGTCCAGCTATGTGGGTGGAACGAAGGTTCTGCCTCTGGAGATAGATCTGGAAGCACTGGGGAGTCGTAGGCCAATTGAGTCCCTGAGGTCCAGGTCTCTTCCTACTCCTCACCCTGTCACCTTCTGACCAGGTCCTGGCCTGCTGAGCTAGAGTGACAAGGTCTGTGGCCTCTCTTCTTAGGAGGACAGATGAGATAGGGTCCTACCCAGGTGACTTCATTACATTGTAATGATTGTGTGTGTGCGTGTGCCTGTGTGTGTGTGTGCGTGTGTGTGCCTGTGTGTGTGTGTGTGTGTGTGTGTGTGTGTGTGAGATAGGTTCTTGCCCTAGTATGAACTGTTGGATCATCATGGTGGTCATCTAATATGGCTGAAGCTCTTAAAATAAAAGCCCATCTTCCCAAGACCACCTCCCCACTTCTCCAATTCACCACACGGTGCAATTTCCTTTCACCTTCCTGCTGCCTCAGGGACGACCTTCCAGTCAGCTCCCTCAGGTATATCTAAGAATCCTGCTCAAACTCCACCCCTGGAAAAAGGCCATAAAAGCCTTAGCCTCTGTGTTCCAATGGAGAGAATTTTTTATCTTTCCCACATTCTCTCCGTGTCCTCAAAGATAATGAAACCCCTTTCCTCTTTCCTCTGGCTGTTTCTCTAATGTGTCCTGCATGTGAAAAAAAAAAAAAAAATTATCAATATATATACATTTTTTTCAGGTTTTTGAATTCTTTCCTTTTAGGGGTGGGCAGAGTCTACAGCGTGTTCAGGGTCTCACTAATAGATTGGACTGGTAGTGATCCTCCTGTTTTCAGCCTCCCAAGTGCTAGAGCGCACCACCACGCCCAGTCTCAATTGCCATTTTTTTTTCTTTTTGTGGGACTGGGGATTGAACTCAGGTCCTTGTATTGGCTAGGCAAGTACTTATTCTTTTTTTTTTTTTTTTTTTTTTTGAGACAGGGTCTCACTATGCAGTTCAGGCTGGTCTCGAACTCACACCGATCCTCCTGCCTCAGCCTCCTGAGAGCTGGGATTACAGGCATGCACCACCACGCCCGGCTTTTTTTTTTTTTTTTTGCAGGCAAGTACTTATTCTACTGAGCTACCTCCCCAGTCCCACAAAAGGAAAGCTGAGTCAATCAGTGCCAGCTCGCATGCGCTGGGGGTGAGGCCAGCACAGCAGGCCCCTGAGCCTACTTCCAGGTGCTTTAATCTGCTATTTGACCAGCCCTTCAATTGCATTTTAGCCCATGCCAGGGGAGGGGTCAGTACTGCATGATGGGGATTGAGCCTCAGCCCCTGTCTAAGCAGGCATTTTAAACTGCTGAGCTATTTGGCCAGCCCTAAATTTTTTTTTTTTTTTTTTTTTTTTGGTCTTTTTGAGACAGGGTATCACTATGCAGTTCAGGCTTGGCCAGCCCTATTGTGTGTGTGTGTGTGTGTGTGTGTGTGTGTGACCAGGGTTCAAACTCACAACTTTGCACTTGCCAGGCATAGAGCCATCTTCCTGGCCCCCTATCCCTAATTTTTTGAGATAAGGTTTTACTCTAGTCCAGGCTGGCCTTGAACTCTCAGTGATTCTCCTGCCTCAGACTCCCAAGTGCTGGGGTTACAGGTGTGAGCCACTATACCTGGTTCTGCCTAATTAATATTTTATATAATATATAATTTAAAATGACATGCAATATACTAATGTATATACAGTAGCTCAAGACAGCCATGTTCCTTGGAAAATATTCCATAGGACCCTGTGGGTTTGTTGATCAGAAAGAGAGTTTTGTCTTTTTTTTTTTTGACACAGGGTCTTGCTATGCAGTTTGGGCTGGCCTTGAGCTCACTTTTGTAGCCCAGGCTGGTCTCAAACTTGCACCGATCCTCCTGCCTCAGTATCCCAAGAGCTGAGATTACAGGTGTGTGCCACCATGCCCAGCTGAGTCCTCTCTTTTGAGAAAAAATCAAATCAAATCTCGGGTTGTCACTTGGGTCAAACCTGAAATTGTCATTTGGGGAAAGGCACTCCTGCCATTCCTCTGTGTGGGTCGGGCAGCTGGTGTCACAAACAGCGTTCATGGTTGTTGAGACAGCAGCAGTTCTTGGCAAGAAATTGGTTTCAGTAAAGAAATTCATGCTCTGAGGAACCAAGGAGGTAGCTCAGTGGAATAAGTGCTTGCCTGGCAAGTGCAGGGTCCTGAATTCAGTCCCTAGTACTGGAAGAGGAAAAAAAACTACACAAAGAAGTTGCTGTTCTGAATTTATTTTATTTATTTATTGTCTTTTTTTTTTTTTTGTCTTTTTGAGACAGGGTCTCGCTATGCAGTTGAGGCTGGTCCTGAGCTCACTTTTGTAGCCCAGGCTGGTCTCGAACTCGCACCAATCCTCCTGCCTCAGCCTCCCGAGTGCTAGGATTACAGGCGTACGCCACCACGCCCGGCTATTTATTGTCTTTTTGAGACAGAGTCTCTCTATGCAGTTCAGGCTGGCCTTCAGCTCACTTCGGTAGCCCAGGTTGGTCTCGAACTCGCACTGATCCTACTGCCTCAGCCTCCCAAGTGCTGGGATTACAGGTGTGCACCACCATGCCTGGCTTGAATTTATTTTAAAAATGACTTTATATTGTTATTTTTCTTAGGTCTTGATATTGTTTTTTGGTTCCTACATTAGATACACAGAATATTTATAGCTTCAAACAGCAAAACACACATTTTCTTGACTGTTTTCTATTCTACAGTCAAACAATGCTTCATTCCATAGAGCAGAGAAAGAGGAAAGGAAAGAAAAAGAAAGGAAAGGTAAGGAAGCCAGGCACAGTGGCACATGCTTGTAATCCCAGCACTTGGGAGGCTGAAGTAGGAGGATCAGTGTGAATTTGAGACCAGCCTGAGCTACAAAAATTAGTTCAAGGCCAGCTTGAACTGTGTAGTAAGAAGCAAGAGCCTGTCTCAAAAAGACAGAAGACAAAAAAAAAAAAAAAAAAAAAAAAAAAAAAAAAAAAAAAAAAAAAAAAAAAAAAAAAAAAAAAAAAAAAAAAAAAAAAAAAAAAAAAAAAAAAAAAAAAAAAAAAAAGAGCGAAAGGTAAGGAAAGGAAAAAAGGAGCTAGGCATGCCTATAACCCTAGCACTTGGGAGGCTGAGGCAGGAGGATCAGTGGTAGTTCGAGACCAGCCTGGGCTACAAAAGTGAGCTCAAGGCCAGCTTGAACTGCATAGCGAGACCCTGTCTCAAAAAGACAAAAAAAAAAAAAAAAAAAGCAGAGAGCTTGTCCCAGAGTGGTTGCCCCCCAAGGCAAGAAGGGAGCTAGAACAGAATGGTGGGCTTGGATTACTTTCTCAGACCACCTTTCCCATGAAAGGGTGAAGGTGGAGGGCAAATTGTGCCAGCTGACTCCGGGCTGCGAGAGAAGTTGGGCTGTTATATGTCCAGTCCTCCCTTCCCAGGTCAGATCAGCAGCTCAGTTTTAGTGCAGAACCTTGGCACAAGCAACTCCATTTTCATTTTTAGTCCCATCTCTGCAGAAGCCGAGGCCCAACCTACAGCTTCCTGGGATTTGTATTTAATCCGTATTTGTGTGGACACTGATCATTTGGGGGCCCTTAGTGTCTGGCTCAGAGGTCACTTTGAGCCCGAGATTAGGATTGGCACCATCAGTCTGGACCACTGTCCCCACTCCTTAAACCTGGCAAGAAGTTTCCCATGGTTGGTAGCCCCAGCCCAGGCCTAGTTGTCCTTTCTGTGTGTGCCCTCGACCTCCAGGGGAAGGGCAGATGATTACAAAGAGGCATGAGCTTCGAGGGAGAGGTACACCAAGCCTGGGCATTGGGACAGAGTAAGAATGGAGGCCCCGTGCCGGGCATGGTGGCGCATGCCTGTAATCCCAGCACTCGGGAGGCTGAGGCAGGAGGATTGGTGTGAGTTCGAGACCAGCCTGGGCTACAAAAGTGAGCTCAAGGCCAGCCTGAACTGCA
>PVJA010056843.1:0-10654 GCA_004027025.1 Myocastor coypus
AAAAAAAATTGCATGTGACAAGAACCCAGAAAAAAGCAAGAATAAATATTCTGCTTATGGACAATACCAACTACAAACTAAGCACGAATAAAACAGATAGAAAAGTCACTACATACTTCTTAGAGTAAAACTGCAATAGAAAGAGACAGTAATTCTATACAGTATGGGAGCACACAACTATATAAGACAAATTTTAGCATACATGAAATATCAAATAACCAATAACATAATTGTGCTAAAGGATTCTAACATCCTATGGACAAAAAAAGATTGACTATATAAAAGTCAGAAAAGATACAACAGAACTGAAACATTTTTCTGAAGAAATGGACACAGCAGACTTCTACAGAGTGTTCTTCTCAACAGCATCAGAATCCACATCTCAGCTGCACCTAGAACATTCTGAAAAATAGCCCATATGTTAGCAGGGGGAGCATGCTTAAGTAAATTGAAAGGAATTGAAATTATCCCGTGCATATTACCTGACCATAGTGTAGTGAAACTAGAAATTATTGACAAAAGAAACAGCAAAAACCCTCTATATAATGACAATTAAATAATTCTCTCCTTATCAATCACTGGGTCACAGATGATATTAAAGAAAAAATTAAACAATATCGAGAATCAACAAAAACTTGAGATACAACTTAGCAGAACAAGTGGGGTGGAGTGAAAGCCATCTTAAAGGGAAATTTGTAGCAGTAAATATTCACATCAGAAAAATTCAGTAAGTCCAAATAAACTTTTTTATGATGCACACCAAGATCCTAGAAAACAAAGTCAAGCTCAAAGCCCAAAGAAAGCTGGAAATTATAAGGATTAGAGCAGAAATAAATGCAATGGAGACAAAGAAAATGATACAAAAATCAATGAGACAAAATGTTTATTCATTGAAAGAATAAAGATGATAAATCCCTAGCCAAAATTATCAAAAAAAAAAGAAGAAAAGAAAAGAAACTATTCAAATTCATGCAATAAAGAATGAAAATAATGAACTCACTACAGAGCGTATAGATATTCAGAAAATTATCAACACCTACTTCAAACAATCTTTATTCTTATAGGATGAAACACACAGAATAAATGGATAGATTCCTTGCTGTATATCAAAGTTAAATCACGAAGATATAAATATTCTGAATAACTCAGTATCAGTCAATGAAATTGAAAACTGTAGTATGTAGTAAAACTATCTACCAAATATACAAGTTCCATTCTGTGGATTCAGAGCAACATTCTAAAAGAAATTTTGAAAAGATATAATGCCAACTGTATGCAAACTCTTCTATGAAATTGAAAAGGAAGCAATTCTACCCAACTAATTTCTGAAGGCAAATAGCACTCTGATGACAAAAACAGAGAAGGACCCAACCAAACCACATGCCAATCTCTCTAATGCACATAGATGCAAAAATCTTCAAGAAAATATCAGCAAAGAGAATGCTGAAAATCAACAAGAAGACTGTACATTATGACCAAGTGGGATTCATCCCAGGAATACAGGAATGGTTTAATTTACACCAATCCATAAAAGTAATACACCACATCAGCAGAGACAGAGACAAATCTTTGTGATCATCTCAAAAGAAACAGAAAAAGCTTTAGACAGAGTTCAACACTCATTCATAATTAAAAAGAACTCTATATAAAATCAAAATCGACGGTCTTTACATCAACCCAATAAAAGCTATCTACCACAAACTAAAGTCAAGGAACCATAAGAGACCTGGAACAGTAAAAGCAATACTGGGCAGCAGTGCAAAGGCAGGCAACATCACAATCTGTAACTTGAAATTATGCTGTAAAGACATTTTGGTAATAATAGAATGATCCTGGCACAAAACCTGACCTTAGGATAAATAGAACAGATTATAAGATGCAAACAAAATTAGAAACACACTCAGCCACCTTCTCTTTCACAAAGAGGCCAAACGTGTTCACTGGAAGAATGACAGATTCTTTAATAAATAAATGGTGCTGGAAAAACTAGATTTCCACTAGCCACAGCTTAAAATAGATCTATGCCTATGACCATACACAATATTCAGTCAAAATGTATCAAAGGTTTAAATATTAAAGCTAGGGACTGGTGAGATAGCTCAGGGGACTAAGTGCCTGTTTAGGCAAGAACAGGAGCTAGGGTTTGATCCCTAGCACAGCACCTGGGTGTACCGCACTGGGGACCGAGTCCAGGCATGATGGTGCCTGCCTGTAATCCCAGTGCTGGGGAAGCTGAAAGAAGGAGGATCACTATGAGTCCAAGCTATGCAGTAAGATGCTGTACCAAAAAGAAAATTAAAAAGAAGCTGAAACACTAAATCTTCTGGAAGAGATGGTAGGTACAAATCTTAAGGACATAAAAATAGGTAGAGAGTTCATGAACAAAAATGAAACTGCACAAGAAATGTTTCAAAGATTCAACAACTGACATCTCACATTTTTGAAAAGTTTCTTCATGTATGGTAAACAAAATCATCAACAGAGTAAAAAAAAAAAAAAAAAAAAAAAAAAAAAAAAAAAAAAAAAAAAAAAAAAAAAAAAAAAAAAAAAAAAAAAAAAAAAAAAAAAAAAAAAAAAAAAAAAAAAAAAAAAAAAAAAAAAAAAAAAAAAACACCCATAAATTGGGAGAAAAAAATTATAGCCAACTGTCCTTCAGATAAAGAATTCTTATCTAGAACATATAAAGAATTCAAAAACTTCAGGCCTCCCAAAGTCAAAGCCCCAACCCAAACATGAGCATCTGAGATGAATATGCACGTCACAAATAGAGAAAAATGGTAAATAAATATATGAAAAAAGTTCAACACCATTGATAATTCAAGATATGCAAATTAAAGCAAAGTTGAGATATTATTTTATGCCAGAAAAAATTGTTATCATCAAGAAGTCAACCAATAACAGCCATTATGGAAATTAGTATAAAATTCCTTCAAAATCTAGGATTGGATGCCTTTTTCAACACAATTATTCTCCTCCTTGGTATTTTTCCAAAAGAACTAAAATCATCATACTACAGTGATATATATATATATTTAAAGCAGAAAAACTTGTCATAGTTAAATCTTTTGTTGTTGTTTTAAGAGTAGAATATATTTATTGAGGGAAAGCTTCTGTCTGAGAGAGGGACAGAAGGGGAGTGTCACCGTTAAATCCCCAGAAAATCCAAATGCCTATCTACTGAGGTAGGAATAAAAAAGATGATGTATTTTCATGCATCTGGAGTTTAAACATGAGTCTTTGGTAGATAAACAGATGTGGCTAGAGACTACTGGTGAGTGAACTCAATCAAAACTACATGTGCAATCATCATATTGTCTTGCTAGTGTTAGAACCTGAAAGAGGAAACACATCCAGAAAAGTACAATAGATACTGTGACAGGAAAAGCACTCATAAAATGGGAAGGAAAAGTGGGGATGAGGCAAAGGATAAAAGAAAGAAGGTTAAAAAGATATATTATGGTACGTATGTAGGATAATTTTGATAATTTGTTTGCTTTTTAGGGAAGAGTCTACAGGTTCTTCAGAATCTCACTACTAGAACAGATTTGTAGTGATCCACCTGTTTACAGGCTACCAAGAGCTGGGATTACACGCATATGCCACCACACCCAGTCTCAAATGCCGTCTCAGTGCATCCTGGGGGCGAGGCTGGCACTGCAGGCCTGGGGATTGAAATCCTTGCCTTTGAGCCTGCTTGCAGGTGCTTTAATACACTGAGCTATTTGGCCAGCCCTGCTGCTGGTGTTTTGAAAGGAGCACTTAATGCTTAATTTTTTTCTTATTATTCTTGTATTATTTCTTTTTAATTTCTTATAAATTTTTGTGGTTGTTTTGTATTTTTTAAACCAATTTTGCCTTTACATTTTTGGTAACCTAAACAATTAATTTGAAGATAATATCATTGAATTCTGTTATTTTGTTTTGTGAAATTTTGTATCATTTGTAATACTGTTTTTTAATTATGATTTTTATTATTTAAAATATAAAAACAAGCCAGGCGTGGTGGCTCACGCCTGTAATCCCAGCACTCGGGAGGCTGAGGCAGGAGGATCGGTGCGAGTTCGAGACCAGCCTGGGCTACAAAAGTGAGCTCAAGGCCAGCCTCAACTGCATAGCGAGACCCTGTCTCAAAAAGACAAAAATAAAATAAAATAAAATAAAAATTAAAAAAATAAAATATAAAAACATACATACATATACAAATGCATAATTAAAAATGCAGATTCCAGGAATTTGTTTAGAGCTCCCAAGTCAGAATCTCTCTGTCAAGATCCAACAACTTTGTTCCCTTGAACGATATTTTTAGACAATCAGGCGTGCAAGTGCTGTTCAGAACTCCTGTTGAATTTGTACCTCATTTGAACACTTCTTCCCCTTACCCGGGCTCACTTCTAGGAGACCGATCTCTGCTGGTCTTCTCAGTCTTTTATCGTTGAGGAATGCTACGGCCCTTGTCCACATCTACCATTTTAAACTGACGCCTGGTGTCAGAGCTCCTGAGTAAGCTGACGCTGGCATACCTGTGCAGCCGGGTAGAGCCGAAGGGTTGCTCAGGTGTTAGGTCTCTGCCGCAGGTTCAGCTGACGCATCCAGAGATGGGTCTGCTTGGGAATGTTTGTGTTTCTTTGGAGAATGAGCCACGTATGGGTGATTTAGCAGGATTTACCAGGGTGATTTTCTCTTTATTTTTTCCTTAAAAAGTGACCCACTAAATGTTAGAAATACTTAGCATACAGTCAAGAGATATTTTCATAATATTCCCAATTTTTAAAAATGTGTTGCCTATGAAATACAATACAAAATGACCAGGGATAGAACTCAGAGGCACAGCTCCTACCCGGCAAACATGAGGTCTTGAGGTTGATTCCCACTGGGGAAAAAACATTTATGTCAAATGTATACAAAATAAATATATGGATAAGAGGACAACAGGATGTATGCATGAATAAATATATGATAAAGGAAATCTAGTAAGTTATTAATGGAATCTAAGCAGTCGATAAGTGGGTATTCATTGTATAATTCTTATAATTTTTAATAAGAATTAAAAGTGGGCATTTTTCACAATAAAATGATGTGAAAAAAGATAGTATGTTAAAGCCTCCCTGAAAATATTGTATTATGATGTTAAATTACTACAATAATTAATTCAGAAATTAATATGAATCAATATCTGCTAAGAATTATGTATGCTATATTTGCAGTAATTTGTGAGTAATTTGTCTGAAATAGTCTATATCTAGAAATTAAAATATTTTGAAAATAACAGTAACAATATTAAAGGTTAGAATAACAATAAAATATGTAACACAACAGACATTGCTAGTTTCCTATCATGTTGTTTTAAAATTCTGTATCATTTTAATTGGTTATGTACTGTTTCATTTTTGTTATTTTGTTTCCGTTCTTTTCTCTTTAAAACAAATAAATAACTGATAGTTTTAAATAAAAAAAATGAATAGGCCACTTTGAGTTTCTAAATTGATGGTTATTAGTGTTTGAATTATTTTTATTAAAGTAATGAAATGATTTCAAACCAAATAGAATAAAATTATGTATTTTAAAATACAAATACAGTATGAGAGATAATAAAATCTAAAATATTTTACCATTACTGTGACTTATTTAAATGATATCACTTATCTAAAGTAATACACTGAGTTTTTTTTTCCTTACACAACGTAAAGTTTGCAGAAAGAAGGAGAAAAGAGAAAGGGTTTAAAACCTATGTCCAGCTGGGCGTGGTGGTGCACGCCTGTAATCCCAGCACTTGGGAGGCTGAGGAAGGAGGATTGGTGCGAGTTCGAGACCAGCCTGGGCTACAAAAGTAAGCTCAAGGCCAGCCTGAACTTCATAATGAGACTCTGTCTCAAAAAAGACAAAAATAAAAACAAAATAAAAATAAAATAAAACCTATGTCACAAGTCCTCTGAATCTGATAATTAATTAAAATATGAGAAAAACGTTTCACAACTACTGAAACATTTTAATGTTTAAAAATTAATAATAATCCATATGGCATAATTTTTAGATTATATCTGCTGACCCCTTTCTTGTCTCTAATTTTAATGGAAAAATTAAGTTAGACATTTAGCAATTTGTCTCTGACTATATATTTTTTATAAGCACGGGGGCAGTGTGGCATCTCGGCTCATCCAAATGCTATGGCAATGATTACATTTTAAGTGTGGACAAGGATTAAAAACTGAGTTACTCTTCTTCCTTAAGTGACTTTCTGCACAAGAAAATTGGTACGTGTGGCTGTCTTGTGCTCAGAGGGTTATGAAAGTGGTCCACATTGACTCGAATTAATTTACTCTTTTGACCATCTTCAATTACAACACGCACAGCAGAGTATTTCAAAGCTAGAAGCTATTGACATTCTTATGAATTAGTGTACTACCTCCTCATTAAAGTGATAGCTATAGCAGCTATTGCAGAACACCCAGTGAACTTTCCTTTGGTTTGATTGAAATTGAGATTGTAGTTAAGATCCACGAAGTTTTTTTTTTTTTTTTTTTTCTGAGTGTAAGTTTTAGATTCCGTGGTTTACTTTAAAAATTAAATTATTTTGTAATACTTTGGCAGTAAGAATCTGTTTGATCTGCGTGCTTCATTGGGATGGAGTCCCTGGGAGTATCTCCAGTTTAGGATAGTCTTTGTTCTTCATGGTAAGCGCCTAGCACTATAGGTGAGTTTATGCTAATGAGGTGAAAGTGAGGGCTCCTTGTTAGTTTCACCATAGAGCTTTTTCAACATTTCTTAGTACATGTTTGTAGTACATAATGGTCATATTCCTTACTGGGAATCTGTCATGTGCTTAACACATCTTCATTCCTTTTTGTGCACCCGGGCCCTCCTTACTGCATGACTCAGTCCCCTTCCCATTCCAGAAGAGCTATCTCCCTACTCTTTACTTTTATTTTGAATTTCTCTGATATATAATAATTAAACTTGTGCATCTAAATTGATTTCGACTAACATTAAGATTTCAAAGTGCACATGTTTTCCTAATAATGAGTCACATGTATGGTTTTTATACCTAAGTAGTATTCCAATAGGCCACTACTGCACTAGTGCATTGTAGCACTGTGGTACTTCGTCCGGCCATCAGCTCATGGGACATATAGGTCACTTCCAAGAATTAACTATTGTAACTTCTACTGCTACAAATGTGATCATGCAGTATTAAGTTAATCCTTTTGGAAATATACCTTGAAGTAGAATAACTGGACCAAATGGAATTCCTAGTTGGAATTTCAAAAGGAACCTCTGTACAGGTTTCAAGAATGGTTGTAATACTTTACAAATAGATCAACAATGTAGAAGGTTGTTTTCTTTTTATCTCCACATTTATTATTTCTATATTTCTTGATGAGAGCCATTCTTTTTGGAGTAAGTCGGAATCTCAGTGTGATTTTAGTTTGCACCAATCTCATGACCAGAGAAGTTTAAAAGTTGATACATTTTCATTCATTTTTGTTCTTTCAAGATGTTTACAGCAGTTGGATTAGTGGCTTTTCCTGTCTGTCTCACGGTGATAATCAATACTAGCTACGTATCTTTAGAGAGGTATGTACCTGTTTAATTGTCAGTCATGAGGTCTGGCCCACAGCAGAAGCATCTTTTCTTCCGTATTGTCTCCTTAGAGGTCTAGCCCTGCCTGAGCCACTATAATATTTCTATCTAATTCAGCTGCCTACAACAATCTCACTGGCCTATGTTTTGATTGGGGGTATTTGATTTTGCAATCTAATTATTTTGGGTTCTTTCTATAGTCTGGATAACAGTTTTCTTTGTGAGAATAGCTGGATTATTTTTTTCAGTTTTATAGGATGCCGCTTCAAGCAGTTATTTATTTCTGTTGTGATGCAGAAGCTTCTCAAATTGTAACAGATTTTATTATTTTTCTATTTTCAGTAATTGGGTTCCTATTAAGAAAGCCTTTATCTATGCCTTCAAGAGTTGTATATATATTTTATAATCTAGAAAATTAAGCATTTATCTTATACCATTTGGACTTTTGATTTGCTGTTATGTTTGTTTATTACCAGATGAAAGATATGGATCTAGATTCATCTTCTGTGTGTGAACAGCCAGTGCTACCAGCATCAATTATTACCGGGGCTTTCTCTCTTCTAATGTAAGTTTTTGGCTCCTTTATCATAAACCGCGGAACTGACAGCTCCAGGAGTTGCTTCTGCATCCTCTGTTCTTTTCTACTGATCCATACTTTCCTCTCATTAACATTCTGTTTATTCACCTCACCTTTGTAGCATAGCTTGAAGCCTAGTAACATGGTACTCCATAGTTTGCTGTTGCTGGCCAGGATTGTTTTTGCTCTTCTAGATTTTTTCTATTTCATACAAGTAATAGGATTAGTTTCTTTCTGTTACTTTTAGCTATACAACTCATATGTTGATTCAGATTATATTAAATCAGTAGATTGGATATGGAAATATTATCATCTTTACTATATTATTTCTGCTTGTCTGGGAACAAAGGAAACGTTCTTCTCTGATATCCGCTCTAAATCTTTGTCAAGGTGCTATAGCTTTTGTTGTTAAACTCATTCACTTCCTTGGTGAGGTTAAATAATGGATGTTTAGTTTTTCTTCACGCTTCTGTGAATGGCATTGTTTCCCTAATTTCTTTCTCAGTGATTTTACTATTGATGTACAAGTACACTATTGATTTCTGTGTGTTGGCTTTGTACACTGTTTAGTGAATTTGTTAGTTAATTCTACCAGTCTTTTGTGGAATTTTTGTATTGTTTACATAGAGGATTATGTGCCCTGAAAAAAAACAATAATTTAAGTTCTTTTTCTATACAAATTCCTTTTATTTCTTTCTCTTGCCTGATTGAACTAGCTAATGTTTTCAGAATGTCACTGGATTCTTTGTCGTCATCCCAACGTTAGATGGAAAGCTTTAGTTTGATATTGACCACTGATGTGTTATGAATGGTTTTGATCAGACTTAGGTATTACCTTTCTGTTTTGGTATTCTACTGAGTATAATTTTGAGTGGATGTTGGAATTTCATAAAATTTATTTAATTCCTCAGTTGAGAAAATCATACTTTTGTCTCTGGTTCTGATTAAATGATTATATTACATTTATTGACTGCATATGTTAAGTTATGCCTGTACCCCTGAGAGGAATTCTTTCTGGTAATGTTGTATGATAATTTGTAATGATTTGTTACATTCTGTTTTCCCATATCTTTTTGAGGCTATTCACATCCGGGTTCATAAAAATGACATGAAGATCTTTAATTTTTTGGTTGTATATACATAACCAAAAGTGTGTATATATATAATTTATGTTTATTAATATATGTCAATATATAGTTTTTCTGAGATAAGAGAAAGCATGAAAATGTATGTGTTTATGTCTGACTTATTTCATTAAAAATCATGTTCTCAAGGTGCATCAAATTGCTTTGCAGGTATGCTTGTGCTAATCATTTTCTGGATTTTTTGTGCTTTCTATTATGATGTCAACATTTTAATATTTAATTCATTGATTATTCAGGATGACATTGTTAAATTTCCATGTGTCTGCATATTTTCTATGGTTTCTTTTACTATTTACTTCTAGTTTATTTCACTTTGACCTGATAAAACTCATGGGATAATTTTTAGTATATTGAATTTTTGTAAGCCAATTTTATGAGCTAGACTAAGATTCATTTTGGGAAAAGTCCCATGTGTTGTTAAAAGGATGTATATTATGTGTGTGTGTGTGTGTGTGTGTGTGTGTGTGTGTGTGTGTGTGTGTGACGGGGGTGGAATATTGTGCAGATGTCCTTCATTACATTTATTCAAAGGTTTGGAGAAACTGAAATTATTTGTTGATCTTGTCTTTCTAGTTGATCTGTCTCTTTGTGAAAATGGGATATTGAGGATTCCCCTGATAATTGTGCAGTGCTTTTTCTGATATTTTATGTCCAGTGATGTCTGCTTTGCAAAGCTATTTACACCAGTGCCCAACACATAAGTGTAGAATCCTAATCAAGTTCTGTTGAAGCATGCCTTTGATTGTTGAGCTGGGGTCGTCTTTGTCTCTATAAATTCTAATTGATTTATTGATGTTATTTTTTTCAATTCTCTTTCTAAGTTAATTTAAGAATATTTGTAGTGTCTCTTTAATGGTCATAATTTTTTTTTTTGAACTGGGGATCACACTCAGGACCTTGCACTTGCCAGGCAGGCACTTGTGTCCCTGAGCTATCTCCCTGGACCCTATCATGAATTTTTTGAGGTGCCCTTTCTCATGGAAATACTTCATGTCGCAACTAATTTTGAAAGATGACTTTACATAACAGCATTCTGCAATTGAAGTTGTTTTGGGGGACGAAACATTCCGTTCCAAGATCCTCTGGCTTTCTAGGTTTGCTTAGAGAAGTTTGTTGTAATACTAATTTGTTTACCTGCATAAGTGGTTTGTACTTTTAGCTAACACCTTTAGCTAACACCTGTTTCCTTTTATTGGACTTCAGTGATTTTGAGTATGATGCATCATGGAAAATTCTTTCTTGATCATGGCTGTTTGAGGTTCCATATCTAATTACTTCACCTAATTATATGTCTAAATATCTTCCGATATTAGGCATGCTTACTCTTCTTATTTCTGTAAGTTTTTTTTTTTTT
>PVJA010056844.1:0-10662 GCA_004027025.1 Myocastor coypus
TTGTCCTCACAATCATTCTACAGAGTACAGTGTGTGGGCATGACCCACCTCCCTATTGATGTTGCTTAGAAAAAAAAAAAAGAAAGAATATACTTCTCTTTGGACTAAGAGGAAGCAGATACACACAGTCAAAGGTTTTGCAATTGCAGGGGGCCACCAGTGAAGCTTGTGATGTTGGAGGCTATTGAATCTAAGCCTCCTAAAGCTCATCTCACCAATCTAGCTCTGTGTTTCATGCATTGTAATTAAGCATTTTTTTTTCTTGCTGGGTGGTCAAGGGCAAGTCGAAGCAAGACCTGTATAACAAAACATTCTTTCTTTCTTTTTTTTTTTTTTTTGGTATCTTCCAGGGTCAAATCCCCTCAGGATTAAGTTTGGGACCATAGACAGTACTTTGTAGAACTGTTGTTAGTGTTAGCCTTTGGGACGAGTCACAGCCATTGCTTGGCCATTTTGCTTTCTGTGAAAGCCTGAGAGAATGTTTTTCTCTGGGTGACTCTCCTTAGATGCACTATACTTCATTCATCCCTTTCTTCTGAGGTCCCTTAATCTCTTTGACCAGAAAATTTGGGACACCTCTGAGTTATAGGATATTACAGCACAGGTTCTCTTATATCCTGAGTCCTTGTTGACCTTGAAGGGCTAGGGCCAAAATATTGGCTATCCTCATAGCCCTTCTTTTCCTCCAATTTTTGGTCTGTTAACTTACATTCTTAACCCTCCAGCAGAAAAGCTTTGTGATACTATTACTCTATAACATAGGTACTTGAGCTTATCATCACTGGCTTTCTGAGTATCAAATATCTTTGAGTTAGCTTGGAAATGATATTTTCTGACCATTATTGATATTCTAATAATTTTCCATACAATGTGATATAAGCAGTTACACAATTTTGACACAGATATTTGGAAATTCAAGGAAATACAAAATTGTAGCCTGTCAAGACTATGGTATTTGGCCCAGTCTCTTATTTTCAAGTACTACTCTTGAGAGAGAGAATGACAGTAACTGAGTCTACAGCAGGAGCAGTACATATCAAAAAGACAAGAGTGACACGTATTCCAAACATAGTTTTAGCGTTACATTGTGCTATAATCAATATGCTGAACCTTTTGAGGGTTCTTGAGACAATATCTGATTCATCCTCTGTACATAAGTGTATGGTTTTGCGATTGATATATTTTGTGCTTTATCTGCTTCCAGTGACTTCGTTGTTTAATGCATAACACATTCAGCTGTGTTATGCCCTTAAGTTCTTGTTTTCTTCTTTAAAGTTCTTATATTAGGGAGACTATATGATATTTACACATATAGGTCTGGTTTATTTCACTAATGAGTATATGTTCAATATACACCCATTTATATATGAAGTCTTCAAACTTATCATTCTTTAGGGATGAGTAGCATTCCATTGTATAAAAATATTTTTATACCTGACTAACTTCTGCATGCTTGACTCTAGTGATATGCTGATGTCCTCACCTACAATATAGGGGATAGAACAGTATAATATCAGAGACTTGCTGTGATATTATATTCATTTTCTGGGTCTGTTGTTAAAAAGTATCTTAATGCAATGGAAATTTACTCTTGCTTGGTTCTTAAGGCTCATAGTAGAAAAATCAATGTATTGGCAGGATTTTGCTCTCTTCAAAGGCAATAGGAAGTATCTTCCTTTCCTTTTTTCAACTCTGGTAGCTGGAGATGCTCCATGACCTGTGGTTCTGAAATAGTGAACAACTGTAGCTTAGCCTGGCTGGGAAAGAAGCATGGCAGGAGTTCAGGATCTACACAGCTCTGTCTTACAAGCCCCCGTCTGTGGAATATGTTGTGGGCTCCCATGAAAGATGGATAGCATGAGACAAATATGGCCACAAGAAGCCAAGGACCAGGATGTACTTTTATTTTTGCTTTTTCCTCATTGTCTTTTATTCCGCCCAAATTTGCTCTGCAGAGCCAATTTCTCTCTTTTCCCTTCACTCTTCAATTTTCAAGTAAACTTTTGGTATAGCCTTTGGTTTCGATTGTTAAAGTCTTTGTTTGAGTGAGAAAGAAAAAAGGCCCCAAGCCCTGGGATTCGTTTGGATGGCAAGCCACTTGTGAAAGAAGTGCCAGGTAACATGTTTGCTGAGCCAGCCAGGAGAGAGAAGGTCAGTAATTCAGAAGACCAAGGTAAGGCCCAAGTATGCACACTTTTTGTTCCTCTCTACAATGTTCTAAAGGCTTTTTTCCCTCTTCCTCACTCCTTCTCCTAGGCCATGAATGTCAGGGTCTCATAAGGCACACAAGGAAGTGTCTGTCACTTTTCTGGCTCTAGGTTGGGGGGAACACTCTTGTTTTTGTTTTCTAACCACTTGCATTCACTCTTTGGGTATGTCTCGTTGTCCATACATTTACTTGTTGTGTACTTTGCTATTTTTGTTGGAAATTCGCCTAGTCTCCACTTATTCCTGATTGTAAATGGCTTCTTCTCAGTTTGTGTTTTCATGTGGAGTGCCAGCCACATGGCCCAGTCACGTGATTAGCCACCATCTGGCCTTGCTGTTGACCATAGCTGACTATTGTGTGCGTTTGCATTGCTATTAGCTGTTTTCTTGTCTCTATTTCTTTTTTAAATGACTACCCTTACGAGCTAAGCCTTTGATTTTACAGAGCATATTGGCCTATGCGAACATGAGAAAGGAACATTTTTTTTTCTTTCCTGCATGAAAAAAAAAATTATGTGCTATCCTTTTAAGATTTCATGGACCTTTGCTGGTAAAAAAAATAAATAAATTAAAAAAAAAACTTCAGGGTGCAGAGTGATAAGTGGAGAACTGGGCTTTGGTCCCAGACAAATGGGGGTGCACAGGGCAGTGCCCAACAGTGCCACTGCCTCATACCTCACACACATTCCCTTCCATCCTGGCCAGGTACGCTGGAGCAAGCAATCTTCTTGACCTCTCCCCCCACCTCACTATGACCCAGATAACCAGGCCTAGGCACCAACCCAGTGTTAGGCTGCAATCGGCCTGCTGGCAGGTGTGTCTCATTAGTGAGAACGGGACCTCACTGGGGACAGAACTGCTAAACCAGAGTGCACATGGGGCCTCGACAGCCTCCATGGTGGCATGCTATCTGGCCAATGGACATTCACGTCCCTCCAAGGCCCTCTTCTTGGTCTTCTGGCAAAAGGCACTAGAGCTACTATAGTGGCTATTTGTTTCAGCTACTACTCAACGCATTGCCTTATCAATACTGCTCTCTCTGGACCCAAGAACCTGCCTGAAGCCAGTGCCTCCTGCTCTGTGTGTGTTCCTGATTAAATGGAGACAAGTTAAAGTCTTCCTGATGACTGATCAGAACAGCATTTAACATTGAAAATGTAATTAAATGTAAATACATAAAAGCAGAGCCATCCCTATCCTTAGTCCTTTCTCCATTGGAATAAACACAAGAGGGACTTTTTCCATGTGGTTTCACTCTGGCTAAGCGGAGTCATCAAGGAGCTTGAAATATAAGTTAGGCTATCAAGGGGTTCAACTAGGTAGTTAAAAGAATTTTGCTTGGGAAAATTATGATACCTCATGGGAGATAAAGACTAGGCAAAGCTAACAATGCCCAGCAAATGGCTCAGCCTTCTTCTGCCTGAGTTAATAGGACCCCATATGGAGATAAAGGTTTTCTTTGGTGGTAAATGATACCAGTGTCATTTGGACAGACATCTGTTCAGGCTGTCTAAATCACATATGGTGAGCTGGCCAAAAACTCAGCTGATTAAAGCACCTGCAAGCAGGCTCAGGTGCTGGGGAATCAATCCCTGGGCCTGCCATACTGGTCCCGCCCCCATGGCATGTTCAGATAGCAATTCAGACTGGATGTGGTAGGGCATGCCTGTAATCCCAGCTCTTGGGAGGCTGTAAACAGGCGGTTCCCTATGGTCTGATCTAGTAGTGAAACCCTGAAGACATGCAGACCCTTGCCTAAAATACAAAACAAATACATAAACAAAGTGAAATCACATAAGGGACACCTTGCGCACTCTGAGACTTCTGCTTCTACATGGGATGCTACCTTGAGGAGTTCAGACCTAGCTATCTCCTTCTCTTTCCAGGCCCAATTTGAAACTGTAGCAAATCTCCTGGACCATGCCACCATGAAAATTAAACTGACTTCACCATTAGGCTGCATCCTTTATGAGTGGCACAGATTTTATCTTGACAACTTAAAACAAACACATCTTATCTACTACTGAACACAGTCTGGGCTCATTATGAACCGGGAGTTAACAAGAGATGCATATGAGATAATACTGTAAACTGACCTGGGCGTGGTGGCGCATGCCTGTAATCCCAGCACTCGGGAGGCTGAGGCAGGAGGGAATGCTCAAGAACTATGGTACTTAGGGGCCCAGCGGGATGGCTCAGTGGTCTAAAGCACCTGCTTGGGAAAGCTTGGGCAGCTTCAGGGACCTTGGTTCTATCCCCGGCACCACATGCTGTGCCAGCCCTGCCCTCAGGGCCGCCTGAGCCAGCCATAAAATTGAGTGAATAAACAAATAAAGGTTCTGAAACAAGAAAAAAATAAATAAATAAAAAATAAAAAATTATTTAAAAAAGAACTATGGTACTTAGTATGGGTTCTAAGGAAGAAAATGATATCACTGCTGATGCTGTTCTGAGGCCCCCAATTGTTTCTGAGGGCGTTGTGGGTCTCTCTGATCTGCCTGATGATACTGATAAAGGGAAAGGAAACTCCTAACCTGCAAGATGTCTGGGACAAGCTGATGTTCTCTAAAATCTAAGAATGAATTTTAGAAACAATGGGGGTTAAGAGCAGAATGTATTTATTAAGGGAAAGAAAGCTTAAACACTGGCTCCTTTGAGGGCCCAGCCCTTATCTGACTGACTATAATATTTTTACGTAACTCAGCTACCAACAACAGTACTGGGGACTCTTCCACCTTCTCCATACAACGCCTTGGCCAATAAGTCAGGTGCTTCCCACACAACAGCTATGCTTACCATGTAGACACAAAGGCACATCAAAATGGCTATTTTATTATTATATGAAGTGAGTGGAGTCATACAAGATATAAAGGAAAATCCAGCTGCCTTTCATAAGTGATGACAGAGAGTTTTGCAAGTACACTAATAGAGATCCATTTCCCAGAGAAGGAAAACAATTGTGAGACATCTTTCCATCTGTCAGCCAGCACCAGGTATTTGGCACAGAGTGCAAAACCTTCAGATGGGGCCACAGACCTCCGTGGTCTGATTAGTGGACATGGCCTTTTCTGTGTTCGATAATCAGGACCCAAAGGAAAGAAAAAAGAGGGAGGCTAAGGCTATAACTGTTATAACTGGTAATGCTTTAAACCCACCTAGTTCATCTGAGGAAAAATTCAGGTACCACTGAGGAAAGCATTCTTGTTGAGTGTAAGGGGATGGGGCCTGGACATACGATTGCACCAACCTCGACCTGAGCCCTTCTTTATAAGTAAAACACCTAGTGAGCCTGACTTGTAACACTGGCAGTTTGACTATGCCTGTTTCAGAGAGGGGTTAGGCCAGCCAGAACCCTCCTTTGCTTAAGTAGCCCAAGAGAACCTACAATGCTCCTATCCACAGACATCACAGTCTTCTCTGAGGAACCCCAGGTAACCATGGACATCATAGGTGAGCCAATTCCAGTTACTGAATTCTCTTTTGAATTCTTCCCCTAGAAACCCTTTCTCTGGATCTATAGTCACAGCTGGGATTAAGGGACTCATAACCAGAGATTCTTTATTTCTCATCTGCACAACTCTGCCTCTGAGGACCCCATACATAGAGCTCTCAGATTCCAATGAGATGTGGACTGCTGAAGAGACCAGATGCCCCAAGGAGCTTACTATCGTGACTCTTGGACTCTATACTTTTTTGTTCCTCTTTGGTTCAGCCCAAGGTTGCTCTGTGCAGCAAGCTTCTCCCTTATCCTTTCACTCTTCACTTTTCAAAGAAATTTTGGCAACATCTTTTGCTTAGCTCATCAAATTCTTGAGGAGACCTTTTTCTTTGGAGCGGGGAGCTGGTTGAGGCTACATTAAGGGCAGGTAGGGTGTGGATGTGGAGCTTAGAATAGAATGGTGGTCCCCTGCACCCGACTGAGTTCGCCCAAGCAGGCCCTTTAAATAACTGAGCTAACCTGCAAGCCCCGTCTCATCAAATTCTTTGTTCAAGGCAAGGCAAGGCAAGGCAAAAAATCCTACAACATACTTAATTGGCAAGCAATTTCTAAATAATAGTGCCATCACTCTAGTCTCTGCCTTAATTTTTATGTGGTTCTTTTTCATGTGACTGGATTTCCCTTTTGTCATACAAACATGGTTCTATTGTATTAAGGGCCTACTCTGATAAGGTCATCTTAATTTGTTTGCACCTGCAAAGTCCTTATTACTAAAAAAATGTTAGTTTCATAGGGATTGGGAATAAGAGTTTCAACATATCTTTCACAATTTAACCTGTAACAAAGACTATCCAAATTTCCCCAAAGTAGGAGGGCAACACTATAACTACAGTATCTAAATTTTAGTATTTCTGAATAAATACGTGTCTCGCATTTCACACGTGCATTAATTGATAGACCATTCTTTTTCTCTTGAACATTTGTCATCAAATGGATGGTTCACTTAGAATCTTAGAACTGTGGAAACACTGTCTGTGTAAGTTGTTCTACAATAAGACCAAAAAAGCCTCAGTGTGTCAATGCTCACAGAGAATCTCGTAGGAAAGAGAGTGTGGGTACATCCAGGCAATGTGTACAGCCGCCAGAAACAGGAAGCAAAGGTCACTGTTCCAGCAGGCCTGGGACTACCTATTCATTTCACAGCACTTCCTGAGCACCCCTTGTTCAGCAAGTTTCTACAGATGTTCCCTGAGATGAGTCTTCAAGGCCCAGAAACATAGCACACAGCACCCATGACTGCTTGTGAGTCAGGGCGAGACAGAGCAAGCTTTTCAAGGGTGTGGAGAAAAGAATTAGTTTGGGAGATTATGGAATCTGAGGATAGATAAAATGGAAATTCTGGACAATGTACCTGTATTAAAATGCCTGTATACTCGTGTTTACATACAGACTCTAGCATGGCTTTACCTAAGTCCTATATTATTATCGGATTAAGTTCAGAGAAAACAATTTAATGATGAACTCACATGGCCTACATTGGAAGACCTGTCTGAAATGAGGATGATTCAGAAACCCCAGAGATAATTTCCATCTGCTGTTTGGGAGCTTCCCAGGCCTGTGGCTAGAATGCAAGACTCAGTCAAATGCCCTTGGCAATGTGACTACCACTGAGCAAGTGCTGCTCAGTCCAGATGAAAATGTCTGACTCAGGGAAGGTGAATATGCTTGCAGACATTTGTCTCCCAAAAGGGCCACCCACCTCCACTTTCTGAAGTCTTCCTCTTTACAAGTGTTCTCCCTCAGCCTGGAATTTCCCTGCATTTCTTTTCAGCCTGAAATCTTATTTGCTCTTTCAGACTCTGTTCAGAAATTCCCATGTCCTGGGAGCTTAATATGCTCAATGTTATGTTTTCATTATCATTTCTCTGTGTTATGAGTGTCTCCTACAGTACCTGGCATAACATAGATGCCTTCAAAAGCAAGGGCTGGATGAAGACAACAGAAAGGATGGGCTGCCCCCACTGAAAATGTGCTTTAGGTGAAGCCAAGGACAGCAGAGTTAGTGTTGAGAGTCCCAGAGGAATGTGACAGAAAGCCACTGTCACATTGGAGGAAAGATGACAGAGGAGTGATGAGGATGAAAACGAGAGTTTCGTGGGCAGCTGAGACGTGACCTGTAGCCTGGCTGGCACTTCAGGAAACTGAGTGTAGTGAATGGGGCCCAGGGACAGCTGTGGTCTGTTACTGAAAATCCCGGAAAGCTGGGACTCCTGGCTTTACCTGTGGGCTCTCTGTTTGTTGCTTTCTCCCTTGCTTACAATGCTAATGGTTAACCCCTGGATGAACCCAATGATAGGGAAGGGATGAAACTTAATAGAGATCGTGGTCACGTTCATGACTAAGCATGTGGTCTTCCTTTAATGACTACACCTGAGATCATGCTCACTACTCATTATAAAGCTGATTTGCTTCAGGGGTTCTTGGATCACTGAAGGACGAACCTCAGTGAGTCCTCTGAGCTACGTTCATCAGGTCTTCTGGTAGTTTCTTTCAGCACCAACACATAACAGTGACCTCTGCTACGTATTCCTTCCTCTCTGTCCCCATGTACCTGGTTATATCACTTGACTTTGGCTTTGCAGGCACAGATCACTGGAGAAGGGGGTCCTGTGAGCCTCCCAACCACTAGCAGACTGTCCAGAAAACCATGACAGCAGAAGAGATTCTTAGGAGAAGCACAAGGATACTGCAGTACCTTTGGAGGTATAGGCACAGACTCTCCACTCTACCTTCAGAAAGAAAATGGTCCTTGCTCCCCTCAGAGTGAAGCTTGCTCTGTGAGAGATGAGGACTTACCTTCTCCCAAGAACCATGGTTGGTGATAGGAGGCCCACTGGGACCTTGTAACCATCCTCTTCTCCCTCAGCAACTTCAGCTTGCAAGTCCCAAGAGAGCTTCTCTGAGGAGATGTGATCTCCTTATGTGATCCTGAAGATGGGGAGGAAGTTGCAGATCCAAGCAGAATCATAAATATTGCCTTCTCTTTTGCTTTCAGTGACCTCTCAACTCCTGCCCAAGAACACCAACCCCCCAAAACTTAGCACTATAATCTATCAAACCCTTGTTCAGACTCCTCTAAGACAAATTTCAGAATGAGAAAGCCCATATTTAGCCAAGTCTGGATAAATTTGCCAGGAACAAAGGGATCCCTTAGGACAAGGCAGTCTGTATTTTACAAGTGGATAAAGTCCTGGGGTTTACACAAATCATGTTTGTAACCAGTGGATTCCAAGAACTTAGAATGGGAAATTTCAGGCCTAAATGAAGTCAGACTTGCTAAATGCATCTCCTTATTTCCTGCCCCTGAGAGCCCCTTAGTAGCCCCAGTCATCTTGTACAGGATGTTCCTCCTCCCACTGGGCCAACAGTAAAATAGGTATTGAGTAAAAGTCTTCTAATTCTACACTATCTCCACTGTACTGATGCATCTCAGGGAAAAATTCTAATCCTACAGAGATCTGGATCACAGTCACTTCCTTCCCTAACCCAAGTCCTCCAATGTAAGGATCAGAATACACAATGATTATGTCCTCCAGGGCCCGATCTTCAGAAGTCTGTCTTCTAAATCTCATATTAGAGTTAATATAAATAATATATTGGACAATCCACCAACTTACCAGAAAGATGGCAAAAGTTTATGACAAAATGTAAAACCATGGTTCAGATATTCAGTGATGTTTGGGGGATACATTAACATGTATTCATAACAACTCCATATGCATATACTTTCTGACTTTGTTTAGGAATTATGTATTTAAATCTATTTTTCAATCTGTTTTTATTTGCTTGTTGTTTTGTTCTGGGGGAGAATGTTAGGAACTTCTTATAAAACGGGCCTAGAAGCTAAAGACAAATAAAAACTTTGCTACAGGAAAAGATGGAACTATTAATCCTGCATATGGCCCAAGGTCTTTTCTCAATGTTAAGGTCAGTAATGGATCTGTCTACATAGGCTAGTAAAGTTTTATGCTTCCACCCAGGGTGGAAAACAACAAAATGTGGGAAGTGCATTAGCAGAAGGAATTTTGCTCTTTCTAGAAGGAGGACACTGGGAATTTCTAGCTTTTTCTTCCATGATAGCACTGAGAGAATACAGGGCTGGACCTCTAGTATAGTTGTCAGTGGAAGTAACCACCACTTGAAGTCTGGTGATCTTTGGCTTTGAGATAGTCCAATTTTTCCTGTATGTGTTCAAAGACAGGCTCATATACTTCCCCTGACAGTTTGGCTTGTTACAGCAAAAGAATACACTGACAACACTTTTGTATATGAGTGTTTTATTATACAGGCTAGACGGTCTCTGTGGCTTAGTTATCTCTGGAAGGCATGCTAAAATTGGATGTGTGGGCACACAGAGCACTGGTTCACTCCCAAGATTACCTGAGACCTTACTAAAAGCAGCACATGGACTCTACACAGCCTACCTGGCCACTGTCTATGAAACTTTCAAGAAAGTGATAATATCTGGTATTTCAAGTGTTTGGATTGACAAGACACCATACCTTCTGAAGCCTTCATTAGGTGAGATCATTGGTAATTAAAGTGGTGCTGGCCATCATGACTACTGACAGGTTCTTCTTCCCAGTAGTCTGACCTGCAGACACTGAATTGTATCTTTTCTCCACTAGGTAGGTACCCCTGGGCATTTATAGGAGTTTCTCTGTGCTCCAGTTTCTCTTCTGCATTTCAATGTTCCTTGGGAACCGTCTTGAGGTTAGACACTGGACATTACCTGGAGGAAGGACATGCGAACAGGACCAAAATTTCTGGGACGGGGACCTGGTGCTTTGACAGCTAAATGTTTGATTCAGGTTACTCATCATTAAAAGCAGCTCATACAATAATATCCACTCCCCAGTGAGTGACGGGAAGCCTAATTGCCACTTGTGCAATGTTTTCAAGTCCTCAGAAGAAAGGTGATACAGCACAGCAAAGTATGATTCTCACAATTGTGA
>PVJA010056845.1:0-10654 GCA_004027025.1 Myocastor coypus
TTTTTTTCTTGTTTCAGAACCTTTGTTTGTTTATTCACTCATTTTTATGGCCGGCTCAGCCCATGCCGAGGTGGTGTGGGGGATCAAACTGCGGTCCCTGAAGTCACCCAAGCTTTCCCAAGAAGGCGCTTTAGACCGCTGAGCCATCCTGCCGTCCCCTTTCTTGCCATTTCATATCAGAATATTATTTATTTATGCCAAACACATTTTTCACAGAAGATGTTTATTCTGACATTTTGGAGAGAATGTCAAAAAGGCTTATCGTATTTCTTCATTTTATATGGTTACTATTTTTAGAGCACTGCTAGATCTTATTCCTGCTAACATAGGAAAGTTCTCTCAAGAAGAAATAAAACAAATAGCAGTTCCACAAAAATTATTCCTTGCTGGTTCTAGTCCTCCTACCACTAAAGCATGTTCAATAAATGCTTATAAAATATTGTTTTGTTAATGTGCTATATTACCTGTCTAGACATGGATACTTCATTAGAAACTAATTCTAAAAAAAAAAAAAAAAAAAAAAAAAAAAAAAAAAAAAAAAAAAAAAAAAAAAAAAAAAAAAAAAAAAAAAAAAAAAATACTTGCAGTAAGAGGGAAGAACAGGGCATCTCGTTGTTATGTAGCTACCCACAACTGAACAATGTTGGGTCAGTTTCTCCAACTTGAGCAGAACTCTATCTTGGAAAAAGCAGATAGAGTCTGAGTGGGGGAAGATTCTAATCATGTGTCAAATATTGAAGGCTGAGCCCTCTGACAGGCAGGGCTGTCTGAACAAATGTGGAACTTTCTAGAAGGAGACATCATCCAATTAGCTTGAGCAGAGGAGCTGAGCAAGCTCTGTGGAGCTGGGTGCCTGCCCTATGTAACTATGGACAGTCGTGGGCTAGGGACTCAAGTACTATGTATGTGCAGTGGTTTGGGGTAATATTGATCTGGATGACAGTCCTCTGAAGCTGCTGAATATCTTGAGACCTTTATTATTGCTTTCTATACATGCTTTGCATTTTCATCCTATTTAAGAAGCACTTGCCTAAGACAGGTTGTCCAGCCGGGCGTGGTGGCTCACGCCTGTAATCCCAGCACTCTGGGAGGCTGAGGCAGGAGGATTGGTGCGAGTTCGAGACCAGCCTGGGCTACAAAAGTGAGCTCAAGGCCAGCCTCAACTGCATAGCAAGACCCTGTCTCAAAAAGACAAAAAAAAAAAAAAAAAAAAAAAAAAAAAAAAAAAAAAAAAAAAAAAAAAAAAAGACAGGTTGTCCAGCATACTGTCCCTGGTGGTGAGTAGCTCTCAGCCTAGATGTGCTTACAAGAAAGGTTTCTCTTCTAGTATTAGTGGTGTCAGGTGGGGACTCACTGTCCTCCAGAGGCCTGCTGGCCTGGGCCACTTTGTTGTCTTAGCATTTTCAAAATAATAACATGGCATAATAACATCTGTCTTTTTCCATTGTCTCGTCCTTTTAAAACATACTTGAAAGATAAGGTATTTTGACAAAATTCAAAACAAAACAAAATAAGGGGCTGAAGAGCAAAGTAACAGCACTTAACTCAAATTCATATCAATCAAAAGCAACCGTTGTTGACATTTTAGTGTATGGCATTTTTCCTTTAAAATTGCCACTTATGCATCTTTCTTTTCCCTTTTATTTTGAAGAGAGGAAAGACAAAGTGATACAGGATTTCAAAACATGATGATAGAAAATTTATAATAGTTATTATATTACATATTGTCATCTTCAAAGTAGTTGCTCAGATTAGCGGATACAAACATACAAAATTCATTAAATAACACAAACATGAACTGTCCCTTTCAGTAACTTAGCTGTCTTGTGTATACATACATGTCCTTTTCCCCCATTTCTTTTTTTTTTTTTTTTTTTTTTTTGCTTTTTGAGACAGGGTCTTGCTATGCATTTCAGGCTGGCCTTCAGCTCACTTTTGTAGTCCAGGCTGGTGTCAAACTCACAGCGATCCTCCTGCCTCAGCCTCCCAAGTGCTGGGATTACAGGCATGCACCACCATGCCCGGCTTTTCCCGCATTCTAAGTATTTTCCCCTTGTGAACAGTTTCTTTCCCTTTCATTATATGTATTGTACCTTTTGGATCTTATTTACTCTTTTAGTTTCTCACACTAGGAGACAATATGGCATTTACACATGTAAGTCTGGTTTATTTCACTTTTTCTTTTTTGTCTTTTTGAGACAGGGTCTCACTGTGCAATTCAGGCTGGCCTTGAGCTCACTTTTGTAGTCCAGGCTGGTGTCAAACTTGCAGCGATCCTCCTGCCTCAGCCTCCCAAGTGCTGGGATTACAGGCGTGCGCCACCATGCCCGGCTTATTTCACTTTTGAGTGTGAACTTTAGTTATATATATTTACCTATAAAAGCCTATTTATCTTTCTCATAGCTATATAAAAATACCACATATTTTATATCCATTACTTGGTTGATGGACATTTGAGTTGTTGCCAATATTTAGCTATTACAAATTGTGTTGTTATAAATATTGGTGTGCATATATTGCTATGGTAGGATGTTTTCAATTCTTCTGCGAAAATACTCAGAAGATGAACAGCTGGGTTGAATGGGACCTCTAATCTTAGTTTTGTTTTGCAGGACTGAGATTCAAACTCACGACCTTGCACTTGCCAGGCGGGCACTTGTGCCATGTAGCTATCTCCCCAGCCCCTCTAATCCTAGTTTTCAGAGGAATCTCCACACTGGCTTGCATGGTAGCCACACCAGTCTACACTCCTCCCAACAATGGAGAAGAGTTTCTTTTTCCCACAGCTCCTCCAGCATTTGTTCTTGGCTGATTTCTTGATGATAGCCATTTTTCTGGAGTAAGATGGAATCTCAGTGCTTTAACTTGCATTTCTTGAATGACCAAAGATGTTGAACATTTTTCATATATTTATTTAACATTTGTATTTCTTCACCTGAAATGTGTATATTCACTTCAGATGCCCACTTTTAGATTGGGTCTTTGAATTTTGGGGTCCTGATTGTTTTTTTTTTTTTTTTTTGTTGTTGTTCTTTTGAGACGGGATCTCACTATGTAGTTCAGACTGCCTTTGAGCTCACTTTTGTAGCACAGGCTGGTCTCGAACTTGCACCGATCATCCTGCCTCAGCTTCCCAAATGTTGGGATTACAGGCATGTGTCACCACATCCAGCATGGGGGCCTGATTTTTTTTAAAAAAATCTTTATTTGTGTTAGAAGTCCTTCATCTGAGGGACAGTTAGCTATAATTCTTCCTCACTCTGTAGGTTTTATTTTTACTCAGTTGGTGATTTCTTTTTTTTTTATTATTAGTATTACTTTTAATAAGAAATAACAGTGGTGGCTCATGCCTGTAATCCCAGCACTTGGGAGGCTGAGGCAGGAGGATTGGTGCGAGTTCGAGACCAGCCTGGGCTACAAGTGAGTGCAGGACCAGCCTCAACTGCATAGCGAGACCCTGTCTCAAAAAGACAAAAAAAAAAAAAAAAAAAGAAATAACAATATGATAGCTTTAAAACATGTTAGTATTACATTTGCAATAGTTGACACATTGGATATTGTACTGATAGTAGTTATACAGAGCACAGGGTGTGGACATGATACATTTTCTAATCATTATTGATTACTTTGATGTACAAAAACTTCTTGATAGATTTGATCTAAGTTGTTGATTCTTTGAAATATTTTCCATGAAGTTTGGTTTTTGTTCATAAACTCTCTGCCTACTCGTATGTCTTCAAGATTCCCACTCACTTTGTCCTCTGAAGACTGAGTATTTCTGTTTTAGTATTTAGATCTTTAATCCATTTTGACTTTAGTGCAGTGAATGGTAATAGGAATGGGTCTAGTTTTAGTCTTGGCATGTGGAAATCCAGTTTTTCCAGAAGCATTTGATAAAGAGTTTATCTTTCTCTAGTGAATGTGTTTGGCCCTTTAGTCCTTGGTTCATTAATTCTTTGCATTGTTTTCATTTCAATTGTGTTAATTTCTGCTCTGATAATTATAATTTCTTCTATTGTTAGGCTTTGGGCTTGACTTTTTTTTTTTTTTTTTTCCCTAGAAGCTTAATGTACAGCATTAGGTAATTTATTTGTTCTCATTTTGTTTTTCAGATGTGAAAGTTCAACACTATAAATTTCTGTCTGAGAATTGCTTTCATGGCATCCCATGGCTTTCAGTAAATTGTGCCTGCATTTTTGTTTGACTGTAGATATTGTTTAATTTCTTCTTCAATTTCATCTGTGACTAGTTGATTGTACAGGAGGGTGTTATTTAATTTCCATATGTTGGTGGGGCGTGGTGGTACACGCCTGTAATCCTAGCACTTGGGAGGCTGAAGCAGGAGGATTGGTGTGAGTTTAAGACCAGCCTGGGCTATCAAAGTGAGCTCAAGGCCAGGCTGTATGGCATAGCGAGACTCTGTCTCAAAAAGACAAAAAAAAAAAAAAAAAAAAAGTTTCATGTGTTTATGGAGGTTTTTGGTTTCTTTTCTTTACTTTTTAAATCGGGAAAAAAGGTATATATTTAGAATTAGCCAGCTGGACTCAATTTAGATGATCCCAATTTTGTTGGTAACATCCAATGCATCATAATTGGGAGCCATTCAAACATATGCCTTCTTCTCTCCATCAGGCTTGATTAGGGTATTGACCTTGGCAACATTGATGTCATAGAACTTCTTTATAGCTTGTTTGATTCCAGGGTTACTGGCTTTGACATCCACAATGAACATGAGTTCATGTTGTTGTCTGTGATCTTTTTCATGGCTAACTCTGTGGTCAGAGGGAACTTGATGATGGCATAGTGGAAAAGCTCATTTCTCCTGGGGGTGCTCTTCCGAGGGTATTTGGGCTGCCTCTGGAGCCACAGTGTCTTGGGTCAGCGGAAGGTGGGTGACGTTCATATCTTCTTTTTGTGTGGATGCCTTTCAGCATGGCTTTCTTGGTCTTCAAAGCTTTTGCTTTGCTTGCAGCTTGGGGAGGGGCAGAGACTTCCTTCTTCACCTTTGGTGCCATCTTGATGAAAAGGCTCCCTCAACCTTGGAGGTTTTTGGTTCCTTGTCATTAATTTCAAATTTCATTATGCTATGGCTAGATAATATGCATGCAATAATTTTAATTTCTTTGCATACTTAAGAATGTTCTTTTTTTTTTGTGGGACTAGGGTTTGAACTCACGATCTTATACTTGCCAGGCAGGCAGTTGTGTCATGGAGCTCTCTCTCCAGCCCCAAGAATGTTCTTTTCAATTTTTAAAGAAAATATTATTTATTGATACCAGGCTTTGCTATGCAGCTAGGACTCACAGTGATCCTCCTGTTTCAGCCTCTCCAGCCCTGCAATTACAGGAATGCACCACCATGCCTGATTCTGGGGTGATGATTGTTGTCTGTTTTCATAGCAGGTAGCTAAAGAACTATTATCAATGCCTCTCTAGGAAAAATCTGTTCTTCAGGGATATCTTCTGTGTGTCAGACATTCTTGATTTATTTCTGCTCCAAGATCCTACTTCCAAATTATTTGAGTGAGATGTTGGTTTCTGTTCTCAGTCTTTGCATGTAGGGCTTTGGGGAGGTGGGTTATTATTCCAGAGATCAACAATATTATTACCCAAGGGAGACCAAATGATTGTAACAGATATAACATCCTAGTTGTAGTAGTGCAATTAGCAATAATGATGGCATAAAATAAAATTTAGAAACTGACAGCTTTGGTAACTATTCATTTTGTAGTTTAGATGATAAGTGCAAGATTTATAGTTATAATCCAGAACCAATCATACTTTGGGAGTTTATATTCAAAGTGTTTCCCCTTGTTAGTGTGGATTTACCCTGGATTTCTAGGGCCAAGACAGTTGCAGTGTCCTGTCCTGTGGCTGCCCTTCCTGCAGTGTGGCAGGATGCATCAGGTACCTGGGCTTCTCTGGCCAAGTCTCAGGCACTTTCTGTGGTATATTGGCATGATTCAGGCTCTTTGGTTCCTCTGGCCAAGTGGGTTGTTAAGTCCCAGGTGCCTCCTGCAAAATAGGGGTTAGGGCCAGGCATGGAGTTTCCATGGCCAAGCCAGTTTCCAAGTCCAGTTTTTCTATGTGAATAGTTTTTACATGATATGTTATGTGTTCAGTCTATTTCTTATTGTCCTGAATATGGAAGCTTTCAATTTTGAGGTTAGTGTAACTAACACAATTAAGAATTTGACCAAAGAATCTGTAATTACTACTGGCAAGTAGCTAAAATTACTCTGCGTATTTAATATGTGTGCATAGTAGAAAAATTAGAAAAGATGAGTATAATAAAAGCCATTAGTAACCCCAAAGTTCACTGCTGTTAACATTTTCATGTTTCATCCAAAGAATACTTCCCTTTTGAATTTTTTATATGCATGTGCATGCCAAGATGGGCTCACATATTATAAAATATTTTATAACATTATTGTGCCAGTTAATCCTGACAGGACTAAGAGACTCCTGGGGAGGTGATGGGAATGTTTTTTTCTTTTCTTTTTTCTTTCTTTCTTTCTCTCTTTTCTTTGGGGGGGGGTGTGGGGGAGTACCAGGGATTGAATGGCAACTGGGTTGTGAAGGCACTGACTTCATCAGCAGGAGCTCATAGTGGAATGCAGTATTAGGAGGTGCAGCCTAGTTAGAGCAAGCAAATCATGAGATTGCAACTTGTGGGGCTGGTCTGTCTGACCCTTATGTCTGAAGGTCTCCCTTGGTGTCTGCTTCATGAGATGTGCCATGAGCCAGGCAGCTTTTCTTTGTCATGTTCTTTGGCCTAGGAACCTGTTCATTATGGACTGAAACCTTTGAAATCATGAACCAAAAGAAACCTCTCCTTAACATTGCGATTATCAGGTATTTTGTCCCAGGTATTTTATCTCAACAACAGCAAAGCTGGGACAAGATGGCTCAGCAGCACAGTGCCTGCCTGGCAAATGCAGGGCCCTGAGTTTGATCCCTGGTATCACACACACACACACACACACACACAAAAAAAAAAAAAAAAAAAAGAAAGGAAGAAAGAAAGAAAGAAGGAAAGGCTTTGTTCTGTGTTGGGCTGGCCAGACTCCTCAGTGGATTAAGGTGCCTGCCTAGGCACAGTGAAGTGGCCAGGGTTCAGTCCCTGGCCTGCTGTGCCAGCCTTGCCCAAGGGGCATGCTGAGGTGGAGATTGAGACTGGGTGTGGTGGCACCCACGTGTAATCCCAGCACTTGAGAGGCAGAAAAGAGGAGGATCACTATGAGTCTGATCTATATAGTGAGACCTTGTAGACCCTATACTAAATACAAAACAAAGCAGCAAAGCTGATGAATTCTGTCATTTTTAAAAAATATGCTTGTTTATTTTATTTATTTATTTATTTATTTTTGTGGGACCAGGGTTCGAACTCATGACCTTGCACTTGCCCAGCAGGCACTTGTGCCTCGGAGCTATCTCCCCAGCCCCAATATGCTTGTTTAAATGCAGAAAAAAAGTCTGCTTCTTTGATGGTCATGTGTTAAAGTGTTATCACTCACTATGTGTTGAAAATTTAAAGCTACCAAATGGTACAATAAAAAAATGACATAAAAATTAGAACTTGAGATGTGGTACAATATATAAGGATTTTTTTCCCCAGATAATTAATGCATTCTTCCTCTTCCTCTTCCTCCTCCTCTTCTTTCTTTTCCTCTTCTTCTCATTCAGTAGCTGCAACACAGAGATTCTGCACTGTGGTTTCTGTTGTTAAGAGCAAGTTGGTACTGTAGCAGAATGAGAGTTTTACAATTTCTGTACCGCTTTAATTCCCATAGGAATCAATGGGAATGGAACAATTACTCTACAGTTTGTCTGCACAAATTGGGGGGAAACGAACCAAATTCTTAAATGTGATTTCTCACATAACTGCATGCTTGGACGCACTTGTGATTCTGGCACGCTGCAAATTACGGCTGTGTCAAAAGTGACTCTTTAGCCAGAGTTGTGCTTTTTGCTGTATGGGAGAAACGGCTTTGTTGTACCCATCTTCCAAGATGTTGTGGAGCTTATCTAGCTTTTGTGAAGTAAGAACTCGCTCTTACAAACAGAAACCACTGAGCAGAATCTCTATGCTGTACCTAGGAATGAGAGTTTTACAAGTATCTAAACTGCCTTAGTTCCCTTAGGAATGAATGGCAAAGGAACAGTCCCTGTGCAGTTTTGGCATACAAATAGGTGGAAGGTTACCAACTTCACAAATACGTTTTCTAATCAAATTGCATGCTTTGACATTCTCGGGATACTGGAGCTCTGCGAATTATGTCTGAATCAAAAGTGACTTTTTAGCCAGAGTTGTGTGTTTTGCTTTATAGGAGAAACTTTTTTGGTGTACCCCACTTTCAAGATGTCATGGAGCTTAGACACCCTTTCACTAGTAAGTACTCATTCTTAGAAACACAGCACACAACCCAGCCCTTCCCACCCACGTTGCCCAACCTGTTTCTGTGCCCTCAGCACCACCAGCCACTAAACCAGGTCCTACCCCACCCCACGCTGTCTTAACCGGGCTTGTGCCCAGGATTTGTCCACTGGTGGGGGCCCTGTTACCCACTAGCCACTATAGCCCCTTCCCTGCCTGCTCATGCTGACTGGCCCAGGCCTGCATCATCAGGACATCTCCTTGGATGTGGACCCCTGCACAGCCAGCCAACAGAACTCCAACTCTGCACGCACACGCTGTCCATCTGGGCCTCCACCCAATTACAGCAGGAAAAAGCTAAGCACAACAGCTAGACCCAGTCAGGCACATGTTGAAAGGGTCCAGACTGGTGGATCCAGACCCCAATTTTGATAGGTGCTAACAACATAACTTCATCAATATGCAGACATCATATAAAATGACAAAGAGAAGGAACAAGATGCAATCTGAGGTCCTGAGTCCTCTAAGAACAAGTACAGGACACAATACCATTGTAGAAAACATGAATCAGGCAGTCAAATCTCTGAATTGGTAGCATCTGAGTTATATGGACAAATGCAGAAACATATAGAAGAACTCAGATAAAAGATAACATCTCAAGTAAAAAAGGAAATACATGAATTAGTAGAATCTGAAGTGGAAAAACAATTGCAGAAACGAATAGAGGAAACCAGACCAGAAATAACCTATCAAGTAAAAAAAGACATCACTAAATTAATAGCATCTAAAGTAGGGGAACAACTACAGAAGGGTAAAAAGGGGAACAGAGCAGAAATAATCTCTGAACTAGACAGAGAAAGGATAAGTATAATGAAAGACATAATTACTACTAAGGAAGACTTTGATAAAAAAATTAGAAGAGAATAGAAAACTGATGGATTCCCTGATTGAACAATATAGGAAAAAATAGACTTGAGGATCCATGGAATAGACGAGAAGACGCAGAAGCAAATACAAACACGCTCAGTCACCTTATCTTTGAGGAAGGGGCCTAACATATTTAATGGTAGAAAGAGAACCTCTTTAACAAATGGTGCTGGAAAAACTGGCTCTCCATTTGCCAAAAACTAAAACTTGGTCCAGATCTATCACCATGCATTAAACTAAAGTTGAAATGGATGAAAGATCTACACTTGATCTTAGCCAAAAGGCTGAGAAGCGATAATGGATGAAAGATCTAAATATTAAAAGAGAAACATTAAATCTCCTGGAGGAGAAAGTGGGAAAAAATCTCGAAGACATTGGGGTAAACAAATAATTCATGGACAAAATCAAAATACACATTTAATAGTTGAAAGAATCAACAACTGGGACCTACTCTGGCTAAGAGGTTTTTGCTCCTCAAAAGAAATTAACAACAGAGTGGAAAGACAAATTTTGAAAGATTTTAACTAAAAGTATTCAGACAAAGATCTTCTATCTAGAACCTATAAAGAACTAAAAATCGTTAGGGTCCTAAAATTCAAAGATCCAATCCAGAAAAGGGTAACTGAGATGCACAAATACTTCTCAGAGAAAGAAATTCAACAAGCCTACAAATACATGAAGAAATGTTCCACTTTGCTAGACATTTGTAAATTACAAATTAAAACAACACTTAGAGACCATCTCACACAAGAACGAATGACTTTCATAAAGAAATCAAGCAACAACAAATGTTAGGCTGTGAGGCAAAAGGAACAGTTCTCCAATGCTGCTGGAAATGCAGACTGGTACAGCCATTATGGAAAACAGTGTGGAGGCTCCTTACAAAACTAGAACTGGAAATCTCATTCAATCCAGCTATTCCCCCACTGGGAATTTTCCCAGAAGAACTGAAAACATCATACCATAGTGATATTTGTGCATTTATGTTTATAGCAGCCCAATTTTTTTTTCTTGTTTCAGAACTTTTGTTTATTTGTTTATTTTTATGGCCGGCTCAGCCTGCCCTGAGGGCAGGGCTGGCGCAGCATGTGGTGCCGGGGATCGAACCACGGTCCCTGCAGTGGCCCAAGCTTTCCTAAGCAGGCGCTTTAGACCACTGAGCCATCCTGCCAGGCCCAGTAGCAGCCCAATTTATTTTTATTTTTATTTTTTTTCAATTCTTTTATTGTTTAAATTTAACAATGGTTATATTACATATTTTCATCATCGGATCAGTTTAGATTAATACATATAGGTATATAAGATTGATCAAACAACTAAACATTAACCTTTCTAAATCCACATTACTTTT
>PVJA010056846.1:0-10672 GCA_004027025.1 Myocastor coypus
CATTGTTAAATTTAAACAATAAAAGAATTAAAAAAAGAGACTAATTTATAATCCACCAATTTCTTAATTAACCTTAAGTGATAAAGCCTAAAAATTTTAAAAATTAAGCTTATTAGTACCTTTTAGGTATACATGATCACATTCATCATAAGGAATTTGTATTGTATATGATGTATCTTTTTATGAGCAGAACATAATTACTGGGGGAAAGAAAGCTTCTGTCCAAGTGAGGGACAGAAGCCCCCTCCCCCAAGCAGGTTTTCCCTGGGAAGCTGTCTCTTCCATGGACTTTTAGAGTAAAACCTTGTGGTGATGCAGGTCTAAGGTGGTGGAGAACACGGGAACTTGCTTAGGTAGGCATGAGGTGGGACAAAACTATGGTCAACCAAAGAGATTACAAGCACCATTGCTCAGGTAAAGTTGTTTAAATCCTGTACCAAATGGGGAAGAGTCATGTAGCAAGTGGGCATCAATATGGGACAGGGTCCCTTCCTGTTGAGGTTGGCTTAGTGACTCATTTGGGTTCTTTTAAGGTGATTAATACCTATTTAGAATATCAATCACTAATGCCATTGCTAAGGAAGTACATGACCGCATTTGTAATCACTAATGCCATTGCTAAGGAAGTACATGACTGCATTTGTTTATCTTTTGTCTTGTGATCTGGCCCACAGCAGGGGTCCATCTATCTCTTTCAAAGTTGCAAAGTCTCCTTGTCTTTCATATTGTCTTCTTGAGGGCATGGCCTTATCTAACTGCCTATTATATTTCTATCTAATTCAGCAGCCTACAAAATTGCTCGGTCTGAAGAAGTAACCCAAACTGCTGTGAGGGAACCATAGGCGATGACCGCTCTGGCTTCTTCATGCTGAAAGGGGTTATAATTGTTGACCAGCAGTCAGAGATACTCTCCAGAGGTTCTATCTAAATGCCTTCAATAGATACTGGGAATTTTTATATTGGTTGCATGGAATAAATTTAAATCTGGAGGAGACAAAACCAAAGAAACTAATAAAACATGTACAGAGCAAATAATAAGATCAATAGGATAATTAGGAATACAGTCAAAATGATTTTCACTAAGTAAACAATAATAACTTCTCA
This sequence comes from Myocastor coypus, assembly GCA_004027025.1. Classification (NCBI taxonomy): domain Eukaryota; kingdom Metazoa; phylum Chordata; class Mammalia; order Rodentia; family Myocastoridae; genus Myocastor; species Myocastor coypus. Next base: position 1,105 of record PVJA010056846.1, read on the forward strand.
TAAAAATGATAAAGATGAGGTCCAGCGAACCTCAGCATTTTAAATACCATTGATTTGATATCTAACATTTTGAATAGCTATTGAAACATTAGTAGAAAGATCTGGGATATAATAACCTTTCTAAGTTTGTAATCATAATAAGACTAGTCAGAACATTTTATAAATCCATCAGCAAAGGTCTCGTAGATGTCAAGTTTAATCCCCTTATCTTCCGTAGCCATTGAGTATTATGTGAAAGATGGCCTTATATGTTTTACCATCTCTGTTATTACTTGGGACACATGAATTGTAGGACTTATGGACAAAACTGAGTACTTTCCTGTTTGCAAGAAGGCCCACTGGCTGGATAACTACCAACAGATCTGCATCAGCTTCTCAAACGTCTAACAAGCTTTCTCCTTATAGTGGCAGTTACCATGGGTTACCTCAGACTAAGAGGGGAAGATCCATGACCACCTCAGTCTGAAACTTCCTCTGACTCCATTATGAACACTTTCTTTTTCCTCTCTAGCAGCTTTGGACATTTTTGCTAGAAATGTCCCTTCTCTGTGTCTGGATCAAAGGAAGCATAACCTTTTCTCTGTTTCCCAATTGGCCTTTGTTCCTGTAGGCTGTTAGTATCACTATTTTCATTTTCTATAACTCCATTAAGTATCCTTTCTAGTATGAAACACCTTAACTTGCAAACCTTTCTAACTTCTGCAGCTTATGTCAGATACTTGGGGCCCACTGAACAAGGTATAACTTTTTTGGTTTTAAGGCCTCCTGTAGGCAGCCTTGCCAAAGAAATGTGAAGGCAACTTCCCCTGTAGTGGATTTCCTGACATAGGATTAGACTGACAGAGGAAGCATCTTTAAGGACAATCGTCCCTGTCCAAGGCATGAAGATAGCTTCTGTTGTAATGAGACAGGAAATCCGGAGAAGGCTCAACTCACTGGGCTGTGAGATGGGACAGATAGTTAAGGCCTTAATATGTCTCTATAGACAAAATCTGGTAGGTCCTTGTAAAAGGATCTAAGTTTAATCTAGCATATTTGTTATAGGTTTTACCTGTACGATTGCCTGAGTTTTGGTATCTTTTAGGAAAGAACAATTTTTTTCTCTGAGAGATTAGAACACATATAATCAAAGCATAAGCATTTGAACTAATAAGTAAGTTTAAAAACCTTTTGAGGGATTGCACTTGTAACTCACTGGCTTTTAGATCCTTTGATTTGTGGAGTTTGACAGTGTGCTATAAGTCCTTCTAGCTTTAGTTAAGAGAGATCACATCCGTATTTACTGTCAGCATGAAATACATGGGTAACATTAGCAATCAACTAGGTTTACATACTCGTCATGTACATAATATATCTTGATTATGTTTCCCCTTAATTACCCTCTGTTCAACCTCCCTTTCTCTTCTTTACAAATACTGTGTCTTCATTTTTCCTTCTCATCTTTCTGCTTTTTGCCTTTCCCCCTATTTACACATGTGTTCAGATTTCTTTTACTTAAGAGTGTGGCATCAAATTTCATCTATTTACCTAGAAATATCTCAAGTTTATCAGAGTACTCCATTGAATAAGCCCCCCTCCACATCTTCTTTATTCATTCATCAGTTAATGAGTATTTGGACCACTTCCAAGATTTAGCTACTACAAACTTGCTGCTATAAACATGAGTGTGCACATATTGCTGTAGTATGATGCTTTAAATTGTTTCAGAATGATACCAAGAAGGAGAATATCTGGGCTGAATGGAACCTCTAGGTTTAGTTTTTGAGGAATCTCTAGATGGATTTCTTTGTTGGTTATATCTGTCCACACTCCCACCAAAAAGTGAGAAGGGTTCATTTTCTTCACAGTTCTGCCATAGCATTTGTTATTTTTATTATTTTGGTAGCATTTGTTACTGACTGATATATTGATTGATATCTGGAGTGAGATAGAATCTCAGAGTTATTCTAATTTGTATCTCTCAAATGCCAAGTGATGTTGAACTTTTTTTTCCACATATTTATTTGTCATTCTATTTCTTCACCTGCGAATCAACTATTCATTTCAAATGCCTATATTTTGATTTGGTCTTTAAATGTAGGGGGGTCTGAGTTTTTGAATTTTTAAATATATTCTACATGTTACTCCTTTCTATGAAGAACAGCTGGCAAAATTTTCTCCTACATTATTGTTTCTCTTTTTAGTCTGTTGGTTCTCTTGGTGTAAAGAAGCTTTTTAATAAGATGAGATCCCAGGTGTTGATTTTTTGTGATAGTTTGTTGTGATTGCGGTTTTGTTCATAAGTAAGGTCCTCACTTACACCAATATTTTCAAGAATTGCTCCTAGTCTATTTTCAGCAGATTTAGTGAATATTTTAATATTCAGATCTTTGATTCATTTGATTTCATTTCAGTGCATGGTGAGAGATACGGGTGTAGTTTTAATCTTCTGCATGTGGAAAGCTAGTTTTCTCAGCACCATGTTTTAATTAATTTTTGATTGCTTCTTTAAAGAGGTTACCTTTCTTCTAGTGAAATTGTTTGGCTTCTTTGTCAAACATCAGGTGACTGAGTATATTTCAAGTTGTTTCTGCATTTCTAATCTGTCCCATTCGTAGTCTAGTAGTAGTCTAGAACCATGCTGTTCTTGTCATGATAGTTTTGTAGCACTGTTTGAAGTTAGGGATTGTGATGCCCCTTGCTTTGCCTTTGTTGCTCAGGATTGCTTTTGCCATGCTGTGTCTCTCATGCCTCTATATAAGTTTTAGGATTGTTTGCTTCAGTTCAGTGCAGTATGCTTTGGGTATTCTGATCAGGATTGCATTAAATCTGATATAACAATTTTGAAAGTCTTGTTATTTTCGCTATATTTGTTCCACCTACCAAAGAATAAGGATATAGTTTGACTTTTTGATACCTTATTCAATCTCTTTTTTGAGAGTACTGTCATTTTTTGGTTGTTTGTTCATTTTGAGATAGTCTTGCTATGTTGGCCAGGCTAACCTTCTACTCTCTATGTAGCTCATCTTGCCCTCAAATTCACAGTAATTCTCCTGCCTCACCATCCTGAGTGCTGAGACTAAAGGTGTATACAACCATGCCCAGCAGAGGACGATAGTTTTCCATGTCAAGGTCCTTTACCTACTTCATTATCTTGATTCCTAAATATTTCATTTTTTCTTGAGCAATTCTGAGGTATTATTATTATTTTTTTTTGTATTATTTCTTTAATGTCTCTCTCAGTCAGTTTTTTATTTGTATATAGACATAAAGATATTGATATTTGATTGTTGATTTTATATCCAGCTTTGTTATTTGGTTGTTAAATCTAGGAGTCTTTTAGTGCAGTTTTGAGGGCCTTCCACATAGAGTATCATGTCATTCACAAATAATGTTAATTTAATTTTTTCCTTTTTATTCTTATTCCTTTTATTTCTTTCTCTTGTCTAATTATTTTGGTTAATGATTCTGGAAGTATATTTAGTAGCAGGGGTGACAGTGAGCATCCTTTTCTTGTTTCTGATTTTAAAATGAACAGTTTCATTTCCTTTGCATTTAGTACAATGTTGGCTGTTGGTTTGTTATAGATGACTTTTATTAGGTTGAGATAAAGCTGCCTATTCCAATTTTCTGTGAGGTTTTCACGATGAATGGCTGTTTATCTTTAGCAAATGTATTTCTGTATCTATTGTGCTGATCATGTAGTTTTTATCTTTGCTTCCATTAATGTGCTGTATTACATTTATTTGTTTGCATATGTTGAACTATCCCTGCATTCCTGACATGAATCCTACCTTGTCATGTTAAATAATTTCCTTGGTGATTTGCTATATTCTGTTACCCAGTGTGTTATTGAGGATTTCTGCATCTATGTTTATCAATTTGATCTGTTGTTCTTTTAGATTGGATCCTTCTCTAGCTTTGGTATCAAGGTAATAAAGCCTATAATGATTTAATGTCCTCCAAAATAAATCTTCCTAAGAAGCAAAAGCATATAGTAGACGATTATTTAATCAGCATGGTGAATACTGTCACATAATATGTTTTTTCTCTTGAATTCTTCTAAGCCTGTTCCTATTGATCTCAGGTACTGGAACTGCCTTGTAAGTCCTGCTTTCCTGAGATAATGCTTCCTTTATGTGGTTAGTAATATTTACTGATCTTTTTTTTTTTTGTCTTTGCTGGGTAGGTACTAGGAAATGTTTTCTTTTTCAGGACGGTATTTTTGCTTTTATTCCCAAGTTTCCATAATACTTCTAATTTCCATATTGCCATCTAATTCCAATGCCACAGAACTTCTGATTTCAGCCACTGGCTTTCTTGCATCTCTATTTACAGAGAGAACATCTAAACTAATTTCTCTTATTGTTTCAGTTGGCACCAGGGCAATGTTTGTACCTGCCTTAATTTTATAAACCATTATTCCTTATTTATGCAGTCCTATTTCCCCTTTGTGCTTTTTAGGTGCCACTGTGGGAAGACATTTCTTTGTGTAGGCCTTTGTTATGTGGTAATATTGCCTGGTTAGCATCAAGCTTTTTTCCTAGCAGGTACTTGCTGCTTCACTTTTGGCTGATGAACCAATATTGACAGCAACCAATATTGATTGGCTGACTCTCTTAATCCTCATGTCCAAACAATGTTGATGTTATGTAACATATTTGATTGTTTTGAGTTTCCAAGATACCTATTCAACACAGATATGAAGAAAGTGATTTAGTGACACTCTTATTAAAGTAACTTGATAGCCTCAAATTTCAGTAGACTTCTTTTTTCATGTTCACTTCTCCATTTCTTCAATTAAATAATTTTTTTTAGTCTTCTTGGCAGTTAGTTCTTACTTGCACAGTCAAAGAACATATCAAGCTTAAGTATACTTTTTCTCTTCTCAGATTCAGTCAATTCATGGGGGCAAATCTATAATACCCGTGGGGATAGGCAAGCAATCTCTATGAGAGAATGACCTGGGAAGGGCAGCAAACGATACCCCTAAAATCCCAAGACTGTCCCACCTAGCTGGTCATATTAGGTCAGATGTTGTTATCTTTTGTACATTGCTACGAGCAGTATCTTAATGTAGACTTTGCTCATAAGTGGTTCAGTGGATCAGTTAATGTGCTGAAAATCGTGGAAGAGTTTGAAATTTTATGTCCCATTTCCAGAGTTTGAAATCTTGGCAGATAGACATTAAAAACCATGGGTCACATAAAACATGACTCTAGGGCCTGCCTGAGAGCTCAGCAGACTAAAATGCCTGCTCAGGCAAGCTTAGCGGACTGGGTCGATTCCCAGTGTGCTGTACCAGCTCAGCCAATGGGGCACAGTGAGATGGTGATTGAGGCTGGGTGTGGTGGTGCACACCTGTAATACCAGCACTTGGGAGGCTGAAAACAGGAGAATCACTATGAGTTTGATCTATGTAGTGAGACCCTGTAGAACCTGTCCTAAATGCAGAAAAAATAAAAATCATAACCCTCACGTTTTTCCTTTTATCAGTTTAACATGCGGCTTTTCAGACCTTACTTCTTCTATCATGTCATCTTCATTGATTCTTCTGGTGCTCTAAAATAATACCAAATACTAAGGTCAACAGGAAAGACTTGTAAACCTCCAATTTAGATTTCTGCCATTGTTTCTACCTGAGGGATGAATGCAATCATTTAAATGTAAACTAAACATTACAGCTTTGACTTTGTCAAAGCTTTGTTCTCTGTTCCTTTAAAAATTTTGAAAATATATTTGGAGTCTCAAGCACATGAAAATCCCTGCGTTCCCTGGTGACTCTGAGAAGTACTGCTTGATGTTGAGGATTCACACTTGCACATGCATTTACTGCACAGTAAGTCACTGTCTAGCTTTCTCCTGGGGACTTGCCTTGTAGTTCCCCATGGTTTAAATGTGCCATTTTCTTTAGTATTTAGCTTTAAAAAAATTGATAGTAACATAGATTAAACCCCAGGCCTTTGCCTTCAGCTATATCTCAGCCTTCTTTTTAAATTTTATTTTGATATAGAATCTTCCCTAAGTTGTCCTGGTTGGGCTTGAATTTGTGCTTCCCTGGAGTGATGGATTTCAGGCGTGCATTACTAATCCTAGCTGGCGTTTAGCATATACTGCTGTCAATATTGGTTCATCTCTAGGTAGAACTAATGCTTCTTTTCTCTTTTGTCCTGTGTACTTTGTTTTCTCTTCTCTTTTCAGTTCTTGTTTTTCTTTTCCAGTTAGGATTTGACTGTAAAGTACAGACTGGTCTTGAACTCACTATGTAGCCGGGTCTGGCCTATAATCCTTCTGCCTCACACTCTCAGGAGGGCCAGGGTTATAGTCATGAGCCAGCAAGCTGCCACTTTCTCTCTCTGTCTTTTAATAAAGTAGTTTGTTCTTTCATCGTCCCCCACCAAAGTTGTCTCTGATGGTCAGCACAGTGTGACATGCCTGTAATCCCAGCACTCTGGAAAGAGTCCGGAATATCACAACCTTAAGCTCAGATTGGGCAACTTAGCAAGACCATGTCTCAGAATAAAAATAAAAAATATCTGGAGATTTAGCTCAGAAGGAAAACCATGACTTACATCCCCAGTAACTCACACATGCATGCACACACATACATACCACATTATCTGTATGGAGATACAGATTGTGGAGAATTATCTGTATTTTTTCCTGAACAATTTCAGTGACTAAAGTCTAGTGACTAGCAGATTAGTTATACTATTTAAATGATTAGAGTTTAATTTTTTTTCTTTCTTTCCTTAGCAACATCAATAGGAAGGTGGGTCATGCCCACACACTGTGCTCTGTATAACTTTTGGGAGGACAATGTACAGTGTGTCAACTGTTAAAAAGGAAAAAAAAAATAATGTTTATTGAAAGTGTTAATGTTTAATTGTTTGATCAATCTTATACACCGATATCTATTAATCTAAACTGATCCAATGATGAAAATATGTAATATAACCATTGTTAAATTTTTCTGATTTTGAAACTCTGTACTATATATATATATATATATATATATATATATACATACATATATATATATATATATATATAAATGAATTAAAAAAATTTAACCTATGTGCATAAATCCTTTTTTTTTAAAAGTGGGGAATGATACTTTATTTGTGATTGCCTAAATAGACAATAATAGTGATTAGATTCTTAGATCATCACTTACTTGCAACTTAAAAAACTCATAAGAGACACAATTTTGTGCCATTTAATTATTGAATCATTCTATGAATTCCACATAATTCTTTGCCAGTAGATTTTATTTTATTATATTTTATTTTTGTGGGACTGGGGTTCGAACTCACAATTTTGCACTTGCGAGGCAGACGCTTGTGCCATGGAGCTATCTACCCAGCCCCTTGCCAGTAGATTTTAGTGAAAATAACTTTTCCTGTAGCTCTATAGTATTGTCTTTGAATGTAACATGGGTATATTTCAGAATTTCTAGGAATAGATGTCCAAAATAAAAAACCCTAGTTTTGATGGTTTTGCACCATTGCTTTGAATCAAAACTTTGAAGGTAAAATTTTATTCTAAAGGGGTATTTTAAATTATTAACGCTTGCTGTTCAGTACCTTCTGCCTTTTCTTAGTGTTGCAGAAATATTTTATAGATTTATTAACCACTTTTGTAAAGCTAGTCCCAAATGCTATTTTATGATAAAGGTTCATATTTTTCTTCTGATTTAAATTACATTCTTTTGTAGACTCTACATTGTCTCTGAACATTGAATACCAGGGAGTCATAAAAGAGTTGACTAAAAAAAAAAAAAAAAAAAAAAAAAAAAAAAAAAAAAAAAAAAAAAAAAAAAAAAAAAAAAAAAAAAAAAAAAAAAAAAAAAAAAAAAAAAAAAAAAAAAAAAAAAAAAAAAAAAAAAAAAAAAAATTAAAACATAACATTGCCAAGAACAAGAGTAATTTTTCCTCCCTGAAACTTGCTATTTATTAAATCTAAAGACTGTCTCTGGGATATTTCCTTCTGCCTTTTGACATTCAAAAATGACAGCAAAAGTAGATATGGAAAGAGCTGGTGGTTGATGCAAAAAGGTGAAAAGCTGGCTGTTCTGAGGAGCTCCTATCGGCACCCATGAGCTGAGCTGAGGCTTCCACTGGGCTGAGCTGATCTTGGTCAGGCACCTGTGCATCAGGATTTGAAATGATCCATGGTATTGCAGAACTAAAGATTAATAAGTCACATTGTTATTTTCAGGAGTTGGTGATGATACACGAAGTTGGGGGCCACCTTTTGTGGGCACAGAAAGTACATACTTTCTCAGTGTTAACAGAAATAAGAAAGTAAGGATATCTTTTTTTTTTTTCTTTATTTGTGTAATTCTCTTGTAATAACAAGTCATTTGAAATCATCATGAACTTTTTTTCATGGATCTAGTTAGTAATTCAAATATGATTAGCTTCTGCTCATTCCCAGGTATCAAATAGTAGCATTAGAGGTTTTTACTAATCTTACTTTTCCACTAAATAACTTAAAATATTTCATGAGAATCTGTAATAGAAATTTTACAGAAAAGAGGATTTAGTAGATACTTTACAATTGTTTTTCTTTTAAAGGCTCTTAAGTGCCTAATAACTCAGTGTTTCTGCCTTAAATTATTTACTATAATATGAACAATTGTCCTAACATATCCTAGTTACAAATAAAGTTAGTAAAAAAAGACTTAAGATTCTTCTCTAAGAATAGATTCTTCTCTAAGAAGAGAATTTATAATATGAATGACTTTCTTATTGAAGTGTCAGTAATAAGAAATACCTTTATGATGATATTTTAATGTATATATTTTGATTTTTTAGAGTATAGCTGTTAATATCAAGGATCCAAAAGGGGTGCAAATCATCAAAGAGGTACAGTATTCTCCATGGAAAGCAACTTATATCCTAGAGTAAAAATGTTTTAAAACTTTATTTCACTGACAATCTGTCCTTTACTGTAAATGCTATTTAAGAATACAAGTGGAAGCTCGGGAGATACCTTGGCAGTCTAAGGGTCTGCCTAGAAAGAGCAAGGACTTGGGTTTGATCTCTGGTACCATATGCCGTGCTAGCCCCAGAACACTGGGCGTGCCATGCTGGCCACCCAAACCAGGCATGATAACCCATGCTTATAATTTCAGTGCTGGGGAAGCTGAGACAGGAGGATCACTATGAATCTGAGCTGCATAGTAAGTCCCTGTAAATAAATATAGAATCCAAATAGATGTTTTTTTCTTAAGTATAATGCATACTTTATTATTTTTTGTGTATTGTGTATAATTATAGTCTCAGCTATCACTGATTAAATGCCTTTTGAATCAGATCTTGAGCTTAGGCACTTTACTTACATTAACTTCTCTAAATCTCAGAATTTGCCTTGTAAATGAAGTGTTAGAATCCTTAATTTCATCAATGCAAATTGCATTGTATAGGGTCTAAGTGATTCTCCAAAAGGCTAGTGCACTAATGTTAAGTTAAATTACATTGATCTATCTCTATATAACAAAATGCAGCCTAATGTTATATATAAATAGTGAAGTTTCAGCCTAGCATAGCAGCTAAGTGAGCAGATCATGTCCCCTTAGACAGAT
>PVJA010056847.1:0-10661 GCA_004027025.1 Myocastor coypus
CTCAGCAAAAAGGCCAGAAGAGAGGGTGAACTTGACAATGCACGTACACACAGAGGAAAACACTCATCACAGCGTCATGGCCAAGTACCATGATGCCTCTCCCGTGAAGTGCAGGGAGAGGGCTGGAGAGGCACAAAGAGGTCCAGCCAGGAGCAAAGCTCAGCCAGCCAGGATGCCCACTGGCAAGCCATGTACCTGGAGCGTGGTATGTTTCCTATCATTACATATCTGCAGGTGTGTTAATTGACTACAGTGTTTCTTTATTTGCGGGTAAACAAGGGAGGTCTCTGGCCCAGGCCAGACTGCACCGTGCCCTGTCCAGGTCAGACAGAACCATAGAATCAGACAGAAAGGGAGCAAGATAAAACAACACATGATTCTTTCCCCAAGGGATTCTGGAAGACGATGAGGTAGATCAGCCCTAAAGCAGGCCCATGAAGTGAGGCACACTGGCTGTATGGTCCCCATGGAAGTGTGGTGCTGTGCAGTGGCAGCCAGATGCCACCCAAGCCACTCCAAGCCTCCTAGGAGGACACATGACCCTAGTAGCATGGCTCACAGACACTCAGAGCCTGGTCATGGTTACATTCACCTTCTTCTGGCTCAGACATAGTGATGCACAGGATCTTTCCTCCAGTAAAGACTCCATCACTCAGCCTGAGTTGGTAGCCAAGTGTGGTCATGTGATCAAGTCTGACCAATAAAATATAAGCCAAACAACTCCTAGAGTCAAGTCTAGAAAAGAGGGACTGTATATTTCTTTGTCCTTTCCTCCTTCTTGCCCACTAGGAAGGATATGTGGGCGAAGGGGTATCTTACAGCCATTTCAACCCATGAGGTAAAGCTGTGCTAGGCAGAGCAGCAAGGAACTGAACAGCTTACGCTGACATTTTATGACCCTCACATCAACTGACATCAACTCTCTGACATCCTGGGACTTTCAGCTTCTGGACTTCTATGGGAGAAAAATGTTTGCGTATGTGTAGATTGTTGTCATTTTGGAGTTCCTGTTATGCACAGACAACACAAACAGAACTGGTAAAGACACACAGTACACCCATTAGTTGAAGCATACTAGCATGCAATGCATAGACTTGGAGATGGAAGTTGGTGAAGAGGCTGTTCATTGGGGTGTGATCTCAAGATCAACGGGAGAGTCGGATTGATGGGAAAAAGCTGAGCACAGACACCAAAGGGGAGCGCAGCCACAGTGGTGGTTTCAGTGGATTCCCCAGGGACATCTGCAGTGCAAATGGCTCTTCAGAGTCCTGAATTAAAGCAAGGGGTGGAGGCTCTGGACCTCTCTTGGCTCTTGCTTTCTCATCTATAAAATGAGTACATTACTGATCTTGCATATATAAAGCTAAGAAATACCCTGCGTACAGGAGAAAATGGTGAGATGCAGCCTGTGGGAGACTGCACAACTTGGAATGTGCCTTCTGGTGGCCCTGTCTGTGTCTCAGTCACAGACAAGCAGATGACTGTTATTTCTCCAGAACCTTCTTTAACATGAAAGAAAATTCACAAATTCCACATATATATATATATATATATATATATATATATATATATATATATGAAATTGAGCCTGAGGTATTACATTGAGCTACACTGCTAGCTTTTTAGCTTTTCTTTTGAGGCAATGTCTCATTAAATTGCTAAGTTGCCCAGGCCGGATTTGAAGTTGAGATCTTCCTGCCTCAGCCTCCCCAAATGACCATCTTCCTGGGACTGTGGCTCAGTGACTATCTCTAATTCCTGAGCTGCCTGACATGTAGAAAATACCTAAAGTAAGACTGCTAACTCAAGGAGCCTCCTTGAAGGGCCAGATCCCCAGCAGGACGGAGTCTGAGCCCCCAAAGCCAGGAACTGGGACTTTGGATCTCAAGCTTACCATCTCTTACTTGTAGCCTCCCTAAGCCTCCATTTTCTCACGCATATAATAGGAATGCTACAGAAAACAAGCAGTTTAGAAATTGCCTGGTAAGCCCTAGAGCTGTGCTGCTGGCTGCTCTTCATCACTTGAGTCTGAAGTCTGAGACTCCAAAGACTACTTGCTCAGGTGTGTAACTCGGGACTCAGGCTCATCTCTGCAACAGCTGGGAGCAGCAGGCAGCTAGCCTGGTTCTCTAGCTGTTCCAAAGCACGTTCAGGTGCAGGGCCCAGCATCAAACTGGAGACCAGCCGCGTAGCATCAACAGCAGTCTGGTAGGACGGCAGATTCACATCCTAATTAAGCACCGGGGCTATGGGAAGAGCTCAAAGCACCCTGACTTGGAAGACAAAGTGGCGTATTTGCAACATATTGAAGCCATAGCAGATCAGTATAATTAAGAGCAAGGATGCTGGCACAAGCCTGCCTGGGGTCAAATCTTGCCTCTGTAACTAGTTGGATGTGTTACATTGGACAAGTTGCATAATCTTGTCATGCCTCAGTTTGTTCATCTGTAAAGTGGGCACAGTAGCAATTGTCACCTCACAGGTGGTTGTGAGTGATGAATTAGCAAGGGAAATACCCTTAGCCTCTGATACTTGGTATCTGTGCCCAAAGACTAGAAACTAGGAGAGACAATGGCAGCCTTTTGTGATTCTACCAGTAATGACAGGGTGCTGATATCCAGGAGAGATAGGTCCCATTCCATTCATGCTCAGTACATTAAAGGTATGGATAGCCACATGAAAACTGGAATAGACTTTGCTGTGGCTGTGTACTGTGTACTGCTTGTTCCCTGCTGCCTGCTCTGTTCTGCCATAGTCTTGTTTTTCTTCCTTAATGCCCCTCTGCCACGCCACCCCACCTTGGAGCCAGTCAGCTATTAAGAGATATGAAACCTCTACAGACTGTGAGCTTTTCCTCCTTTAAAATAAGGAGAAAGAAAGAGAAAACTGAAATAACACTGCAAAGGTGAAAATAGCCAGATAGTAAGAGGCTATAGCAAAAGCGAGGGACATGAGCTCAAAAGGGCAAAGAAAGGCAACTCAAACCAGCACAACTGAAAAGTAACCCAAAAAAAGAATGCATTTGCTCAGGAAACCAATAGGTTGAAACATAGTTAGTTGGCTTTGGACATGGATGAATCCAGGCACCTGTTCAAGAGGACCCCCCAGAAGTTTCAAACTTCCACTTTATTAATAGAGCAACCATTACTCAAGAGGTGCACCTTCTCAGGAGTTCTAGAAAACGTCTCAAGGCTGCTACTCTCCGGCTGGAGTCAGTCATCTTGAGCCATGGTCGCTCAGGATGAGTCACTTGAGTGGTAGACAGAGAGGTATAAGTGGGATGAATATGGGAAATGGATACTGGCTGGCCAGGCAAAATAATGAACAGACACTCTCCTCAGTCAGGAGGTGAGCCTGGAGCACACCCATCTCCTCCTCTTGCTCAAATGGTAGCCAGCATTTGTTCAAAACTGCAAATGGCAAGGGCCTAGCACCCAGGCCAACTAATCTCTTAACTCACTCAAATCAGTTTTAGGCAGGAGAAAACCGACTATGCAGAGGCCCAAAACTGGAACAGCCCAGCCAGGGCAAGATGAATCTAGCAGATACGCATAAAAGGGATGTGGGAAAGGAGAAAAGAAAAAAGAAATATATGTGTATGTACACAGGATAGCTTGAATAACTACTGCTCATTTCTGTTGGCCAACTGAAAGGATCAGGTAATGCTTAAATTTTTTCTCTCTCCTTTTTAACTTTTGTATAACTGCTCAGACCAAATTTTGCATGCTTTTCTGGTAATCTGAAGAATTAAGTTGAATGCAACAATATGCAATATAGAAACCCTTGTTGAATTCCTATTATTTTGTTTAGTGAAATTCTGTACAACTTCTATTTCTTTTTACTAACATTTATTCTCTTCAAAAAATAAAACCACACATTCCTCAGGGAAGTCCTGGGTGGCAGGGCAAGAGGGACAGGAGGAGGGAGGGCTGGAGCCCTGAGTGGATGTGCAAGTACTGAGAGCCCCTCGCCATGAGTCCTAAGCAGCAGCAAGGAGAATAGCGAGTGAACGGAATGGGAGTGCTCTATCCAGGGAAGCACGAGGTTCATTTTCTTCATTTGGAATCCAAGTACCACAAGCTTACCTAGGTGAAAGTAACAGAAAGCTGGAGCCAGATCTGTCCATGCCAGGATTCCTGAGAGTGCTTTGGCCTGGCAGCTGATGGTCTCCCTGCCCTGCCAAGGGCTGGGAACCTCCGCTCTCACAGCTCCAACAAGCACATGTTGGGTGAACAGAATCTGTACCCAGCCTAGAGAGGGGGACAGAGAACTACTGATTCAGAGCTGTCATGACACTGACTGGAGGGGAAGCAAAAAAAAGGTGGATAATGAAGGGGCTACCCAGAAGGAAGGAAGTAGACGTGGCACTGCACACACACACACACACACACACACACACACACACACACACACACGCCTGAGAAGGGAGAGAAATATTTTCTGTTGACAGAAAAGTCCTTGGAGAATCCTCCTCAGACGCCATCTTCTCCAGCAGCATTAGGTTCTCACACATGGGTGCACGTGCACACCCACAGTCACACAGAGACGCACGTGTCACCACAGGGATGGGGCTGCTCCGCTCACTCATACTGCACTAGCTCACTAATTCCACAGCAACAGTGGGGAGAAGCTGGTGCAGAGGGGTCTACAACTGCTTTCTCCGTGGTCACCTTCCTCACTGGGGACCACGCACCCATTTATCCATCCCAATGTGGTCCAGAGGGGGCTGAGTCTGTGCTGCAGGCAGTGCGGGCAGGCACCATTCCCAGAAGTCAGAGTTAATGCCTTGATGAAAATGGAGCTTGCTGGAATGTGACTGTTAATTGGGGAGCAAGCTTAAGCCTTTAGCTCTGGGAGCAGTAGCTAATGACCAGCCACTGGGGGAGCCGCAGCCACTTGCCATTGCTCCTGTTCTGTGCTCTCTGCTCCCTAAACAGGAGTTTATCTAAAAACTGGAAATGCTTTTCTGGGAATAATTATTTTTGGAAGCTACATGACTGCTATCAGACGTCACAGCCTGATGTCAGGGTGACCTTTTCTGGGCCTGATGGGCAGCCACCTTGGCTGCATTTGAGAACACAGCCTTGCTAGGCCATCCTGGCTTCCAGCTCTTTCCTGGTCCCTTCTGTGCTGCTGCTGTGAGTACATTTGAAAGGGCTCTTTAAACAACTTCGGGTTAACTGGGAGTTTTGCTGAGTGAAGGTCCACCAGGGAAGGGGCACAGGCAAGAACCTCCAGGTGTCCTGGGGAAATTTCTAGAATCTCCAAAGCCAGCTGAGCCCCAAACCTACAGGTGCAAGAGTGTCAGAGCACCGTGGATGCTATTGCCTATAGCCCCTCCATGTGCTCTTCATTGTCCTCAGAATCCAGCTCCAGATCCCTGAGTTGGCAGCAGCAGGGGACCACCCACTGTTCAGATGGTGGCCCTGGCAGAAAGGGTGCCTGCAAGTCAGAGCTGACCTGGCCTTGTGCATTTGGTCCCTGCACAGCTGCAGGGCCTGTGATGGAGCAGGAGAAAGCCACACCAGAAGCTGAGCTCACTGTATCCTCCCAAGGTTGGCCCAAACCAGCGCACGACAGGGCACTGAGCCTGGAAACATGGCCGCAGGCAGCATCCTCCTTGGATGTGGAGGGCAGTGACACAGGCAGTTAAACTCAACGCATTGGCCACAGGCCAGCCTTCTGGCTTGGCAATTACACACTGTCTACCTCCGCCTCTCCCTGCTGCCCCGTCACCTCCCTGTCAGGCAGCTTTAATGCCGAGCGTCTCTTCCTGTCAGCAAATGTTTGTGTGTGGTGTTGCTGGGCAACAATTGAACAGGGCTTGCATTTTCCTGGCCCTTGGGCCCCTGACGTAGCGGTCTCTCCAAGGGCTTTGCAAGTGTCACACTGCCACATCAGTGCCGTGCAAAGAAGCACACACCCCACCAGCTCCAAGAGAACGGGTCCATCAAGCCCAATGTTCTCATGGTCACTGGACCATGAGGCCAGACCTTTCTCATGCTCCCAGCTCCCTAGGGAACTCGTCTGTTAGTCCACTTCAGAGACACAACTAGAGAGAGCACAATTAATTTCTTTGAGTGCTTTATCAAGGCAGGAACTGCATCTGTACCAACTCAGAGCACATGTGTCCCCTGTCTATGGGAAGCTGGGCAGCAGGTTGGACCAGCAGGCATTTTGTAAACACAGCAAAGAGGAAAACATATCCAAGGTTTACAGGTACATTTGGATTCCACATCAACCTCCTCTAGCTACCAGCTGTGTGCCCCTGAAGCTTCACACCACCCTCTAGGCCTCGGCTCTCCTTTCTATAACAGGTGGCAATAAGAACAATCACCACCTTCTTCAAAACTGATGGGCCTCCTTCTTATTATATGTTCCAAGAGGCCCCCCTGGAGATGTCCAAATGGGACAAATGCAAGGAGTTCAGGGACTTAGGGATCTGGAAAGGACCAGACACAGACAGGGCAAAGAAACGAAGGTAACGTAGATGCTACAATTAGGGGATGGTGTGGATATATGGGGACAATATCCAGTAGGAGGTCTTGTGCAACAGTTAAAAAGAGAACTGATGAGGCAGAGTACGGGATGACAGGTCAACAGAAAGAGAAAGAGCAAATAATACACCTTCAGGTCATGCAGATATGTGTCCAAATGCTCGCTCTGTCCTGTCCCTGCTGTGTAATGTTGAGCACATTATTTGTCATCTGCCAACCTCACCTACTCAGTGCATTTCCAGTACTGACCTTCCTTCTAGGGTTGGTGTGAGGGTTCAGTGGTGTGGCATATGGTAGGCACCCAGTGAATTAGGCTTGGTCTTCTGGGGTAAACGGAACTCATACATGACAAAGATCACAGAGTCTCTTGGAGGATAATGGTGCTCAATGCCACAGGCCTGGGAAACAAGTGCTCAGAAGCACTGCAGGTAGAGGGTCTCTGCAACTGGGCAGCCAGGGAGCTGTGGGAGTCAAGATTCTTGTGGTTCCAGGTGATGGCAGATCCAGGGTGGACTGAGCACCAAGAGGCACTGGACGGCCCTGGTAGGATGAGGATGGGAAGGCATGACATCAGCACCCATACGCTCATGCTGCCCACAGCACTGAATACAAAGGCTTTCCTTCTGTCCACAGGAGCAGCCTTGGACAGGATGCAGAGCTGCCATGGCTCCCTCCCTCTCAAGAAGGCATGTTTCATGCAATCTCTCAGAGATTCCCAACTGCACAGGTCCTCAGTTGTTTCAAGAGTATTGGCTGGGTAGCACAGCCTTTACTGACCTCCTTTCATGTCCTGCCTCACTTCTCCCTCATCTCTGTGTGCCTCCCAAGGTTGTCTCTATGCACACACATACACACACCTGCTTGCCATCAAATTCTTGTCTCAGTGTTGCCTTCTGAGAATACAAACCAAGACACATAGTGAGGCTTCAGGTCTGGCTCATTCTAGGTACTTAAGTAACAATCTCAAGAATTCTTCTCCATCCCTCCCTTGGCTCTTTCTTCTACTTATCCTATCCCGCATGACAATAAGAGACACTCAAACTGCTTACAGAGAGAAGGATAAAAGTTGTATTTTATCCATAAGGCCTGTACTACACAGTTTTCCATTAGCAAAAGCTGAAAAGGAAGATAGAATCACTGGGAATACAAAGACAAATGGATGAGGACTGTGGTGTCTTCATGAAGGTGAGGTGACCTGAAGACTTGTTTCTCAGAAAAGGTCTCTAGCATGAAGGGATGCAGGGCTGTAGTTATAAGCAGGCAATGCCAGTTCCAGCCTGAGCGTGATTAGGAGAATCAGGCACATGCGTGTATTTGGAGACAAGGTGATCCTAGGAGTACAAGGCACCCTGTGAGCTGGGAAGGGAGACCCCATATGTGGAGGCTAGCAGAGGAATTGCACACGGGAGCTCTGGAAACCGAGGGCATGACTGAACTAGTAGAGGTGAGGCTGACTGGCCATCTCAACTCACTTGGGCTGTCCCAGATGATACACTGAAAGAGTCTGTGTCCTGAGAAACACCTCTGTCCTCAGCCATGCTAGCTGAGATGCTACAGTGTTGGTCCCCATGAGGATATAGATTCCAAGCACAGAAACAGGACAGAGAGAGCAAACTAAAGGAATAGAATACAACCTCCAAATTATTTTAAGCAAAATATCAACAATATATCAAACCTTTAAATGCATGTACCCTTTGACCGTGAAATTCTACCTCTGACAGTCTTTCAGACATATTTATACTGACAGCCAATATAGTATGCACATGGAGGTTGTTCACACCTTGCGTGGACCATTGAAAAATTAGCAGCTGTATAATTACCCAGTGGTAGGAAAGTAACAGGGGAATAGTGTTAGAGAACAAGGCATATCTAAACTGAGGCATACACCACAGTTAATAAAAGGAAACAAGTATTTCTAGACTGTCATAATTTTGGTTTCTGCAGAATTAGACCCTGACAGAAACCTGAGAGTGCAACATCTGGGAGGTGCAGGAAACACAGGAAGGCATGACAGAGGTGGAGAGGAGTAGGGCAGGGAGGCAGGGCATGGTAGGAAGCCAATCAAAAGCATATTATCCAGCTACTTCCAACTATAGACAAATGCAGCTCAGTCCTGCGGGGGAGCTCTAGGAGTGATCTCCACCCAAGGTGCGCCAATGAGATTATGCACCAACTCCAGGGCCATACCAAGTGAGGGCTGCTCCCTGAGCTGTTAATTCCCTGGAACTTTTGGCCTTACCTGCTCTTTGCAGAGTGACAAAGATAGCCCTTGAGCCATAGGCTGTGGACCTGGGCAGTTAAAAGATAGGGGAACGCACTCTAGCAGGCACCAACCGCATCTATCACAAAGAATTACAGGCAAGCATCACTTAGTGACAGAATATGGCCAAGAAACGCATTGGTTAGGTGATTTCATCAGCTTTTTTAGCATTATAGAGGACACTTATATAAACGTAGATGGACTTGGCTGGTACATATCCAAGCTCTATGATGCAGCTTATATTGCTCCTAGGGCCAAAATGAAGGGAATAACACAGAATGAAATCAAACACATGAGAAAATGATGCCATCAAGAGACGCAGTAAACACAGGGGGGCTGAGGCTTCTGTTGCCGTAACCCAGCATATTGCTCTCCACTCAACTTGTATCTAAGTACAAAAAGCCCATTCTAAACTAAGAATGAAATACAGAAACAACATAAACCAGGAACACAGTTGTTTATTATCATTGTCAATATTATATGCAGTACATAATTGTATGCACTGTACTTTCATGTCACTCACAATGCAGAAAGTTTGTTTACACCAGCATTACCACAAATTCATAAGTAATGTATTATGCCACAATGTTACCACAGCTGGGACATCACTAGGCAATTGGAATTTTTCAGCTCCATTATGATCTCATGGGACCACCATCCTATATGTGGTTTGTCATTGACCAAGATGTTGTTATGCAGTGCATGACTATATTGCCATGGGAAGAAATCCCTGACTACATTGTTTAAGTAGGAAAGGAGATGCAGAGTGCTGGGCATGCAATGTGTGATTGCATTTTTATTATTCAAATGTGTGTCTGCACACGTGAATCTCAGGGCACATCTGTACACGTGCACGGGGGAAATGGAAAAGAAAAGCACAGGCAGCACATGGGGATCTGGAGCAGGAGCAAAGTCATCTAACCGCACAGTCTGGATTTTTCCAAACAGGCATTAACTTTGTGATTAATAATAATAATTTCAAATAAAGAAAGAGAATGCATCACCTAGGAGGGGAAAAGGAGAAGCTTAAAGGTCCACATCTTTCATCAGAAACCTTTCAGGCCACAGTAGTTTCAGAATTGAGAAGTTTTTATATATTAGAAAGATAAGACTTGTAGAAACAATGTTTTACGAATCCCTCCTCCCCAGTGAGTAATCAGACACATTGATATTTCTATACTGAGACATAAGATGATTTATTATACCAAGTGGGATAAATAATGACTCTTTAAAAAAAGCCTCTATCAATTCAGACCAGGCTTTGCTGGTAAACACATTTATACCAAACTTATGTAAAACCTATGGCTTTCCCTTGTGGACAGAGGTTGCAGATCAGTAGTAAGGAAAGAACAATTTCTAAAACCAGAACCCAAAAGTGACAGTCAAGTTGTCAGAGCAACTCAGACTTCATAGGACAATGCTTCTATCTAGGTTACAGTGATCAGGCAAAAGCCACCCAAACCCAGCTGCACCCAGAAATCTCAATGTCACAGTGTAAACACTATCGTTAGAAGCGTCCCCAAGGAACTTGGGAAAAGGTAGATTTCTCTTCAACAGATCTAAAGGCATTGTATGGTTTGGTAGTAGTTTAAAAATATTCCCCAAAGATTCACACATTGGAAGCTTGGTCCTCTGTGTTGCCATGTTGGAAAGTGGGAACTTTAAGAGGTGAGGACAAGCAGAGGTCAGTGAGTCACCAGAGGTGTGGCCACGAAAGGAATTATCGGACATCAGTAGTTCTCTGCCTTGAGGTTCTGTGATCTGATCTCTTCCTTACCCACACACACCTGCCATGGGGTGACATAGCCAAAAGAGGTCTCACTATGAACTAAATAATGTTCTTTTCTTTATAAAGGTAGTCAGCCTCAGCTATTTCATCATAGCAACAAAAGAACCAAAAAAAA
>PVJA010056848.1:0-10662 GCA_004027025.1 Myocastor coypus
ATGCCCACACACTGTACTCTGTAGAATGATTGTGAGGACAATATGCAATATGTCAACTTTCAAAGAAAAGAAAGGGGAAAAGAAAAAAAAAAAGTAATGTGGATTTAGAAAGGTTAATGTTTAATTGTTTGATCAATCTCATATACCTATATGTATTAATCTAAACTGATCTGATGATGAAAATATGTAATATAACCATTGTTAAATTTAAACAATAAAAAAATTAAAAAAAAAAAACCAAAACAGGCTCCTTAGTGCAGGAGAAACTCTCTAGGTATTGGGCGACATCGCCCTCCTGCCCCTGTCCTTGCCCCCACAGTTTGATAATCTAATCTGCTTCCTATCCTACAATCTGCCTATTGTAGTGATCCCGGTTACGAGTCATGCTGCCTTTGGCCTTGATGTTTGGCCTACCTTGCTTCATACTTCTTGGAGGCTCATCTGTGCAGGGGGTGGAGCCCCACCTCTCACGTGCTGGCTAGTGCTGCTGTGAGCTTGCTCCCCAGCCCCTTTAAAAATATTTTATTTTGAGACAGGGTTTCCCCAGGCTGGCCTTGAACTCTCAATCCTCCTTCTTCAGCCTCTGAGTAGCTGGGATTACAGGACTGCACAGCCCTCCTGCTCCAGACTTTGGAATAAGAGGGGTTTTTTTTGGTATTGTTTTTAGTGAGTTTTGAGCCTTCCTGGAACTCCATAGCTTGGTTCTAACAGTCTAGTTAAATTGTGTACACTGAGGTTCCTTAAGGTTTTCCACATAGGCACAGCCTTATGAGGTGTTTGAGAAATCATTTTTAAGCTGCACACGTAACACACAAATGCACTCTGCTTGTGAGACATAGGCACACTGCAGATAAGATTACAGTCTCTGCCCACTGCCTCTAGCCGAGACCTACCCTAGCCCTGCACAGCATGCTACTGCACACAGTGACATGCTGTGTGCCTGACAATGTGGCTGGCACCAGTGGACAGATTGTGGTCCCCTGAGATGCACCACTTGGCCAAGCTAAACCTGTCCTGGTTTGCAAAGGTTCATCCCATTATGGTAACTCAAGGACAAAATCCCGTTTAGAAAAGGCATCTCTGTCCCTAAGTGACCTGTGACTGACTGCTTGGAGAGCCCTCTGAGGGCTCTGTCCGTGCAGATTTTTATATGTACATGTTTATGTATCTAATACATACACAAAATAGGCAATGGGTGTGCAGGCCTATAATTCCAGCAGTCACGGAGGCTGAGGCTAGAGGAGCACAAGTTCCAACCCAGCCTAAGCAATTTAGTAATTTGGCAAGAACCTGTTTCAGGTGTGCTGATTGTTTTTCATTTTTTATATTTTTGTTTTTAAAAATTCATTTGGTTGTTGCAGGGTCTCATTATGCAGCTGGGGCTCATGGTGATCCTCCTGCTTTCAGCCTCCCTAGCTCTGGGACTATAGGCATGCACCACTAAGCTGGGACTCTGGCTCGCTCAGCCCTCCCCAGGAGGCGAGGCTGGTATGGCTTGTGGTGCCTGCACTTGCCTAAGCTTGTCTCAGCAGCTACTTTAGTCTACTGAGCTATCGCATGGGCTCTCAGGTGCACTATTTTTAAGATAAAAATAAAAAGGGATGGGGATGCAGCTGAATTTAAAGGCCTGGAGTCAGTCCTCCTCACCACAAAGCATAAACAGAGCCTAAATGTCAGGTGCTGTCAGCTACACTGCACTGTCCAGAAGCTCTGTGTTGTGTTTTGGCCTCTGGGTTTCTTTGGGCTTTGTTCCTCGGATCCACAGAGTCACACTGAGGGGGCTTTCCCCAGCATGGAAGCTCTCTAGCACCTGGCTGTGGGACCCTGGTGTCCTGCTCCTCCCGCCTGGCCAGCCTCTCCTCTGGCTCCTCACAAATCCAGTGGGCCACAGTGAGGGCAGCAGCACAGCCAGAGAGGGCCTAGGGTTCAGCAGGAGCAGTGCTGGGATTCAGAGAAGGCAAGCAACCTGTCTGGGGTCACACAGCCTATCACATGGGTGCTGAGCAGGGGTCTCCCACTACTTAAGCCATCCCAGAATGCCTTACACATCCACCCCTACCCCTAAGCCCAAGCCTGGCTTCATGGCCCCAAACTCAGAAAAAAGTCCTCTCTTCTTGGGCATCATGGTCACTCTGGGAGGCTAAGCCAGGAAAACTGCAAATTCAAGCCTAGTCTGAGGAAGATAACAACTTAGCAAGACCTGGTATCAAAATAAAAATGCTACAAAGGGCTGGGTGTGTAGTTCAATCCTCTATACTGTAAAATAATATAATGAAAAAAATTATTTGAAAGTCCTCAAAGTTGGACGAAGGTCAGCCTGGCTCAGGTGCAAAGCTCCCAGGTGGCTGTGTGGCGCCCTCTGCTGGCATCATTTGGGACTGCAAGGACACTAGAAAGCCAGGGGCCAACCCTCTGGCCAAAAAAGGACTTCCTCCAAGGCAAGCAGTTCTGGGAGCTCCTCCTCTGTGGCAGAGTTGGAGAAACTGAGGCAGGAGTGTCACATTTCCTCACATTCAGCCTGCGCCTTTGCTTTGGGCTGGGCCAGTGACTTAATCTCCTTACCACTTCTCTGAGACTCTGGCCCACCCTTTTATCCAGACCAAGCAAAGGAACTAAGTGTGGTGCCCGAGGAGAGGTGCCACCTAGTTACTGGGCATCAGTAGCCTGACCCATCACGGCTCTGGCGCTTCCTCCTGAGCCCTTCCTGGAAGCCAAATTTCTTCTCACCCACCCCCAACCCTGGGCTGCCTGTGATGCCATTGGCTGAGCACCCAGCCCAGCGGGTCCACAGCCAGATAATCAGATTACGGATCCACAGTAATCTACTCCAGATGGCTAGCCCACCCTGCTCCCTATCTGGAGGTGTGAGAGGGTGATTGTGTCCCAGGGGCTCCCCTGGGAGCCTCAGGAGCTGACTGGGTGTTGGCGCCTGGGTTGCTAGGCTACCTCCTGCTCTGGGTCCTGCTTCATCTACTTGTGACCCAAGGGGGACAGGATCTAGGGAGGAAGGCAGGGCCTTCCCACAAGTGGCTTTTTAATTCTGGGTTGGGGAGTAGGGTTTCTTCCTAATTTTGGGGAAATTTTATTTATATATTTTTGTTGAATGCAAGCACTTCTCACAAAGTGCTGTAGCCCTGGTCCTTTTCCTAGTTTGAGACATGGTTTGCTGAGATACTAAATTCCCCAGGCTGGGTTTATATTTTGGATCTTCCTGGCTCAGCCTCCTACAGTGCTGAGGCGACAAGCATGCACCACCATGCTTCACTGAGATTTTATTTTAATTATTTATTTTTTTGGTCTTTTGGAGACCTAGTCTCACCTAGGCAGTTCAGGCTGGCCTTGAGCTCACTTTGTAGCCCAGGCTGGTCTTGAACTTGCAACAGTTCTCCTGCCTCAGTCTCCCAAGTGCTAGCATTACAGGCATGCATCACCATGCCTGGCCTGAGATTTTATGTTTTATGTTTGATGCTCAGGCTCTACCCTCTAGGATTCTGGTCCAGCTGTTCAGTGAGGCCTGCAAAACTCTAGTCCTCAAGGCCTAGTGTGGACTTGAGGGTTCTGGGGGGTCCCTCTCATCCCCAGAATGAAAGGAAGCTCTTGTGTCCTCCAGAGGAAACAAGGATTGGAAAGGAGGGCAGAACACGGGCTGTGGTCCCAGGTGTGCCCTGCTAGCTGGGTGACAGGAGAGGCCCTCTCTGGGCCTCTGCTTCCTCCTCTGAGTGGCATGTGTGCCAGTGCCATTGTGTTGGGTGTGAGCAGAGCCCAGACTCTGCAGGGATGGTCCCTACAGCACAGAAGCAGAAGCCCTGGCCCTGAGACACAAGGCAAGGGGGACATGAAAGAACATGGGCTGTAATGGCAGTCCTGACTCCAGGGGACATGGTGGCCGCCTACAGGTGGGGGCTTCTTGTGAGCCCCCTCTCCCCTTCCAAGGTTGCTGCAGAGGTGCTGGAAAGTCCCTGGTTATTTGGGACACCAGTATTAAGGGCTTCCCTGATGCTAAGAAGGCCAACAGCAGCGCTGCTTCCTTCTCCTAGGGCCGCTGGCTCCGGCGGGCTTGGGATTAGGGCCACAAGGGAGGTATTTACCTAGCACCTCTGATTAGCACTCTGGTGTGGAGGGCTGGCTGGGAAACGGCACCAGCACAGGGCACAGTGCCAGGATCAGGTCTAGCCTGAGGAAGCAGCCTGGCCTGGCTGGATGGCTGGGGTTGGGGCCTGAGGGTCTATAGTCCTGCCTGCCCCCAGCCTGCCCTGGCACAGACTCCGCCTCTGCTCTGGTGGGGCCACACCCGGGCCTTCTTTCCCAGCCTTACACGTCTTCCTGGCAGGCCTGGGCAGGCTCGGGCAGGGGGCAGTGGCCACTGGCTCCGGCACTTGTCAAAACAGGCCCCACAAGTGTGAAGGCCTCCACCCTGTGGGAGGTCGAATGGGCCCTGTGCCTGGAGAACTCGTTAACTCAGCTCCCAGGGAGAGGAGAGAGGCTGGCCATGATAAGGAGATCAAAAGGGACAGACAGGGTGAGGGCCAGGCCCAGCTGGGCTCCAAGATGTTCCCAGAGACTCCTGGGGCAATAGGAGAGAGGGCACCACGTGTCAGCCTGGAGGACAGAAGACCCAGGCGGGGCTGGGTCTCATCCATCTGCCCCCTCGTACTCCATGGCCCCGCCCTGCTCGTGCCATCTCTCCTGGCCCTTTGCCTTGGAGCTTGTTTGCCTCCTCTCTCCTCTACAGCACTGAGAATGGAACCCAGAGCCTTTGCGCTGCGCTATAGCTCCAGCCCTTTTCAATTTCTTGAGACAGGGTCTCACTAAGTGGCTAAATTGTTCCGGCTGGATGCAAGTGTCTGATTCTCTGCTACCACCTCCCAGAGGTCTGGGGTCACAAGCATCTACCTCCACGGGTCCCTGTGCCTTTTTAATCTACCCTGTGCTCCAACCCTGGGGATGTTCTTGCCATGGTCTCTCTCCTGCTATAAATCTCTCCATAGCTCCCACTGCTCAGTGAATACTATTGGGTTTCAGGTGAGAATTCTCAGGCATGTTTTCCACATACGAAGTGCTGCCCACACATATGGGCCCTTGTCCATGTAGGTCTAGTTGATTTTATAGCTAATAAAATACAAGTTCAGTTCAGGGCACTGTTGATGAGAAGCCAGGAGTGGTGGTTTCCTCTGGATCAGGCAGCTGGGCTCCTCAAGGGCAGCCTGGGAGAGAGATTTGTTCTGCTCTCTGTATCTGCGGATCTTCTTGACTTTTAAAGTATGCATGCTTATGTTTTCAAATTAACAAAGACAGGATTGTAATGCACCAGTATTTCCTCACTCTGAACTTGCTCAACTACTGGCAAGGACATTTTTTGATATTCAGATGGGCAGGCCTCAGACAATGACCCATGTACGACTGCTTTTCTCCAGGTGTAACACTGCCGAAGAGGCCCAGTCAATGGGCTCTTAGCTTGGATCCCAGGAAGGCAAAGGGTGCACCCTACTACAGGTGGAGGGGAGGCGGCCCTGCCTCTCCTGGATCGGACCATGATGATGTGGGCATTCTGCAGCTGTGGGCGCAGAAGAGATGAGAGGAAGTGAAGGCAAGAGATGGTAAAGAGATGAGGTGGGAGGTAGCAGGAGCTTATGCCCCGGGAACAGGTACCAAGCCACTTGGCCTTCACTGCCACAGTATAACTCACCCATCAGTTTTGTGGGCCTGGCACTGGAAGAGAGCCTGGAAGCTTTGGTAGAAGAAATAAGCAAAGGTGTGATGCCTGACTCCACAGTCTAGTGGAAGAGTAGGTGGCCGTGTATGAAGTGTGCACTGAGGATGGCGCAAGCTCACATTCCTGAGAACACCATCTGCTGAGTGTGTTGGAGCGTGGAGTTTATTTCTCCCTCTCCACCTGGATTTCTTTCTTGCTCTACACCCCAGACTTTCCAACCAATACTATGATGAATAGGTGTGGTAAGAGTGGCGGCCTCACCTGCTTCCTTAGGCTAGGGGGTGAAGTTTCAGCGTGTTATTACATAGTGTGGTGTTTGCCTGCAGGCTCTTTTATCAGACTGAGAAAGGTCTTCTCTGTTCCTAGTTTGATAAAAAGATTTTATTATGAAATGGTGCCCAATTTTTGTCAAATGCTTTTTTTGCATCATTTCGAGTCACACTGCATCTGACAAACCTGTCACAGCTGCCCCAAAGTGGCAACATGCCAGTGATAGGAGTGTGGTAGCAGCTGTGGCCACAGGCTGAGCTTTGGGCCCTGCCAGGCTGGGGGGTGCATGTCGGGGCAGCAGGTGCACCCCTCTTCTGTTCTCTAGATGAGGCCAGCTTGTCTCATTCTTCTTGGACAATTTCTTCATTCTGCCAAGCTGTGGAACCAGCGTTCTCCCCACTGTACAGGGAAGCAGGCCCCCCTTCTGGTCCTTACCCTATTCCAGTTGCTGGCGCCAAGCCCAGCACACAGTGGAAAAAAAGAGGACTAAGTGAAGGTAGCCCGAATCTTAGGGGCACTGCCAGGCTGGCTAGGACACAGGCAAGAGGCCCACATGGGGCAGGGGTGTGCAACCAAGGGTCCTCCATCTTCACTGCCTCCCAGGTTCAGAGGGTGAGGCCCGCCCCCACTTTGATGTGCTGAGCAGCCAGGAAGAGGCCATTTTACACCTGGGCCTGGATCGTCATGGTAGCTCCAGAGGTGATGCGATGCGCATGCGCTGCCTGGCGCCGCTGCACTGCCATGGAGACTGAGGCCGTGTCCCGGCCCCGCCCCCCGCCCCCCGCCCCCCAGCCCTGAGGTGTGGGCTTCACCTGCTGGGCTATGGCATGTGCAGACATGACGTCCGGGCCCAGCTGTGCCTCACAGGGGCAGGGAGTCCCGGGGGTCCCGGTTAAAGGGTTAGGTGGTCAGTGGTTAGTAGAACCCGTTTGGTTGTCGGTGTGTGCCCCCTCCTGCCCGCGCAGGGGATGGTGACCAGACCTGGTCCTCACTGATTGCTGCTCTCACCTCTGCCGCGCAGCTCTTTCCTGGTGCTTTGCTGGCTCTGCTCAAGACTTGGATGCCCCTTCGCCCTGGGGTGGTCACCGGTCTGAGGAGTCCAGGTGACAGCGGACGCCTGACACCCCGTCGGAGCACCAAGGCTCTTGTGGCCCGGGTACCCGGGAAGCCGACCCCTAGGACCCTGGCGCAGGCATTCCCGAGCGTGAGCACGACCTCTCCTAGGTCAGCCTTCTCTAGCTCCTCCTTGGAGGGCGGCACCGTGGGGTGGACGTTCTGAAGCGGTAGGAAGCTCTGCACCGCGTGTCGATTTATGAATAAACCACTTGCGCTGGTGTCTGTGCGCAGCTCCTGCTCGATGTGGACACAAGCTCCCAAGGACATTGGGAGGGGTCACTCTCATCAGCCCCCAAGCGCACCGCCCAGCCCTCTCCCTCCTTGCCCGCTCTGCGTGGGGCAGCCTGGAAGAAGGTGGCAAGGAGTGGTCTGTATCTCTTTTCTTTGAACCTGGTGGAGAACTGGATATACATTTTACAGAACTGAGACTCCACACTCAAGCCCAGAAAGGGCTGGGGAGTTGGGGGGGGGGTCTCCCCTCTGGTGGGACTTAGCCACTCCATTCATTACGGGGCCCAAATGGGTGCTGCTGCTACTTCCAAGGGGTCATTGTACCCGGAGTTCTGACTCTCTTTGGGCAGAAGTGTCCTGACCTTGGACTTGGGCATTTCCCAGCTGTCCACTTTGGTGATGTAGGGCCAGAGATGTCCCATGACCCTGGTGAATTACCCTGGTGGGTGGGGATGACCTGTTGGGTCACCCGTGGTCTCACTGGGGTTGTTGAACCCCTCTCCTGACCGGTGGTATTAGATCAGGAAGCACCAGGTAGAAGGGGCATCCAGCGCAGAAGAGGCTGGCTCAGCCAGCCTGTCAAGCGCAAGGTTCTGCCTCTGGCAAAAAAAAAAAAAAAAAAAGCAATTGGACTGGAGTTTGAAAGCCTTCGACAGCTTCTGGGAACGCACAGTTCTCCCCCTTTTCCCCATCCAGTGGACCTTAGAGCAGGATTTCATTGATTGAGATAATAAAATTACATAGTACAAAATTCACCTTCTGTTTTTGAGATGACGTCTCACTATGTGGTGCTGGCTGAATTTGAACTCACTGTGTAGCTCAGGTTAGGCTCAAACTTGTGGCAATCCTCCTGCCTCAGCCTCCCAAGTGCTGGGGTTACAGGCACCCCCACTACAGTTCTATTCACCCTAATTTTTTTTTTTTTTTTTTTTTTTGTGGGACTGGGGTTTGAATTCACGACCTTGCACTTGTGCCATGGAGCTATCTCCCCGGCCCCCCTGGTTTTGCTTTTGTTTTTGGAAACAGTCTTATGTAGTCCAAGCTGGCCTTGAGCTTACTATGTAAGCCAGCCTAGGCTCAAACTCCTGCCTCAGCCAAGTGCTGGGATTACAGACGTGCGTCTCCTTGTTTTTGTTTTGGAAAGCTTTTCCAGGGTTTAGGCCAGCCAAGAGGGGCAGTGATTGCAGAGAGCTGCAAAGTGGGTCCAAAGCCAAGCGGCGCCTGGCCGAGTCGCCTGCCTCCCCTCTTCTACACCTCTGCCCCCACCTAGCGCTCCCCTGCTAGAACCCTAACTGGGATAGAGCCTGAAGTCTTCCACCCTGCTGAAGTCAGCCTTGTTTACAAAGTCTATTTGCATAGCAAAGGCCTGGCCGGTCAGGATGGGGAATTAAAGTTATTAGCAAGTCTTTTCACAGATAAGTGGGGCTGGTCTGCAGCCTCTTCCCCCTGAGGGCCTCTCCTCCTGCACAGTGCCCAGGGTATTAGCGCCTGGGTGTGAGGTTTCATTAGCACATCCCTGCTAATAACTCAGAGAAGGAGCCGGGACAGAGATAGGAAGGGTTTGTCTCCCTCCTGCTGCTCCAGCCCTTGTCCTCTTCCGGCCCCCCCATCTGCCTCTGGAGGAGACCCTGCTTGCCATCCCATGCGTGAGGAAGGTAGAAGCTGTACCCCATTCTCAGGCAACTTGTGAGGTACCCCAGGGTCATGTATAGCATGGATGGGCAAGGGGTGGTATGCACCTATAACCCCAGCACTCTGAGAGGCTGACGCAGGAGGACTGCAAGTCAGAACCCAGGTTGTGCAATTTAGTGAGAATTTGCCTAAAAAAAAAAAAAAAAAAAAAAATTGTATAGGCCAGGCGTGGTGGCGCACGCCTGTAATCCCAGTATTCGAGAGGCTGAGGCAGGAGAATCAGGGCGAGTTTGAGACCAGCCTGGGCTACAAAACTAAGCTCAAGGCCAGCCTGAACTGTACAGTGAGACCCTGTCTCAAAAAGACCAAAAAGAAAAGAAAAGAAAAAAATTGTATAAAGTGGGGGCCCAGCAGGATGGCTCAGTGGTCTAAAGTGCCTGCAGGCAGCTGCAGGGACCGTGGTTCGATCCTGGGCACCACATGCTGTGCCAGCCCTGCCCTGAGGGCAGGCTGAGCTGGCCATAAAAATAAACAAAGTTCTGAAACAAGAAAAAAAAAAAAATTAAAAAATTCAGGGGCTGGGGAGATAGCTCAGTAGAATAAGCGCTTGCCTGGCAAGCACAAGAGCCTGAGTTCAATCCCTGGTTCCGCAAAAATAAATAAATAAATAAATAAATAAATAAATACATAAATAAATACATAAATAAATAAATAAAATAATAAGGGCCCAGCGGGATGGCTCAGTGGTCTAAAGCGCCTGCTTGGAAAGCTTGGGCGGCTTCAGGGACCACGGTTCGATCCCCAGCACCACATGCTGTGCCAGCCCTGCCCTCGGGGCGAGCTGAGCCAGCCATAAAAATGAATGAATAAACAAAGGTTCTGAAAGAAGAAAAAAAAAAAAAAACTAAATACAAATTTTTAAAAAAGGAGGGCTTAGGCGGCTACAGGGACCGCGGTTCGATCCCCAGTACCACATGCTGCACTAGCCCTGCCCTCAGGGCAGGCTGAGCCAGCCAAAAAAATAAATAAATAAACAAATAAAAGTTCTGAAACAAGAAAAAAAATACATTAAATAAAATAAAAAATTCTTAAAATAAAATAAAGTGGGTGGAGTAGGAATGTAGCTCAATAGGAAGGCCCAGGGCTCAGTCCCTGCGTGACAGCACCTCCCCTGGAGCTAGATAACCCAGGGTGCTCGCCTCAGCACAGAGCGGGTACCCCCTCCAGAGCCCTCTGGAGTTCGCCTGCTGGAAGGCGGGCACAGGGCGGTGTGACCAGCTGAGCTGAGCTGTCTGTCTGTCAGGGAGGGCTGGCAGCTGCCCCCTCTCATCTGCACTGGTCCACAGAGACTCCCCGACATGGAGGCGCAGCTGCCCTTGGTCTGGCTATGTGCTCTGCTGCTAACCCACCATCGTCAAGGTGTGCAGCCACAGTGTACCCGCACCTGTCTACGGAGGCAGTTTGTTACCACTGGGGTGGAGGCCGCTAGGTGGGTGATCAACAAATCCTGGAATGACCTGCTGGGCAGATGTGTCACATATGCACGGGGCGTGTTCGAGCAGCCAGCAGCAGGAAGCCTGCACTGTGGATGTGAGGTGAGGTGGTTAGCAGATTCTCCAAGGACACAGCATTGGCCCCATCTGAGCAAGGGGCAAAGCCAGAGATGTGGCAGCCGACAGCTGTCCACATTAGCACTTGGC
>PVJA010056849.1:0-10663 GCA_004027025.1 Myocastor coypus
AAAAAAAAAAAAAAAAAAGAAGGGCCAACCAGACAGCTCAGCCAACTAAAGCACCTGCTTAGATAGAGCACAGTGGCTGGGGTACAATACATGGCATGCCATGCAGGCCCCGCCCCTGGGGCACACTGAGACAGTGATTAAGACTGGGCATGGTGGTGTGTGCCTGTAATCCTAGCAGTTGGGAGGCTTAAAACAAGAGAATCACTACAAGTCCAATCTACATAGTGAGACCCTATAGACCCTGTCCTAAATACAGGGGGGGGGGGGATTAGAGTAGAAATATAAAACAAACAAAAATTAACAAAATTGTCTATTTAAGAGATTAATAAAAATGGGCTGGTCAGATAGCTCAGCAGATTAAAACACCTGCTTAGGCAGAACATAGATGCCAGGGTATAATCCCTGGTACATTGTGCTAGTCCCGGCCCCCTGCCTCCAGAGTGCAATACGACAACAATTTGAGACTGGGCATGGTGGCATGCACCTGTGATGCCAGCGCTTGTGAAGCTGAAAAACAGGAGAATCACCTCAAATCTGATTTGCAGAGTGAGACCCTGTAAACTCTGTACCAAATATATATATATATATATATAAAAAAAAAAGATGACAAGCCTTCACTTAGCTATAATAACTTAAAAAAACAATCAAAATAAAAATCAGAAGTGAAAGAGGAGAAATTACAACTAAAGCCACAGGAAAAGAATCAGCTAGGTACAGTGGTATGTGCCTGCAACTCCAGCTACAAAAGAGGCTGAGGCAAGATAACTCATAGTTTTAGGTTGCCTGGGCAAACTACTGAGATCTTGTTTAAAAGCGGGATATAGCTTAGTAGTAGTGCTTGCCCAGCATACAGAAAGCCCTAGGATTCATGCCCTGTCCCTGAAGGAGAAAAGAAAAAAACAAGAGAAACAAAAGGGATCCTAAGATGTTTTTATGGTCAATGCTATGCCCAAAACATGGATAATCTAAAAGAAATGAATTTCTAGACCAGTGTAACCTGCCCAGACTGAATTATGAATAAAATATGAATATGACCAAATTAGTAAGCGGACTCAATCAACCATTTTAAAACTTCCCAATAAGGAAAGCATGAATTCAAATGGTTTCCCTGCAGAATTCTACCAAAGATATAAAACAGAAATTAGAAATATTTTTTTTCGAATTATTTGTTTTGTTTTTCTTATTTCAGAACCTTTTTTTTTTTTTAATTTTTTAAATTTTATTTATTTTTTTGTCTTGTTTCAGAACCTTTATTTGTTTATTCACTCATTTTTATGGCCGGCTCAGCCCGCCCCAAGGGCAGGGCTGGCGCAGCATGTGGTGCCGGGGATTGAACCGTGGTCCCTGAAGCCGCCCAAGCTTTCCCAATCAGGCGCTTTAGACCACTGAGCCATCCCGCCGGGCCCCTATTTCAGAACCTTTGTTTGTTTATTCACTCATTTTTATGGCCGGCTCAGCCCACCCCAAGGGCAGGACTGGCGCAGCATGTGGTGCCGCGGATCGAACCACAGTCCCTGAAGCCACTCAAGCTTTCCCAAGCAGACACTTTAGACCACTGAGCCACCCTGGTGGGCCCAGAAATAAATTTTTTTAAATAATTTTTTTTTTAAATCCCAGCAATTAATCTTTCTGCTAACTTTCAAATATTGAAGAGGAGATATTAATAAACTGCCCAAAACCAAAGATATTACAACAAAAACACCGATAAAAACATGTACCCCCAGCCGGGCGTGGTGGCTCACGCCTGTAATCCCAGCACTGGGGA
Source organism: Myocastor coypus (assembly GCA_004027025.1). Taxonomy (NCBI): domain Eukaryota; kingdom Metazoa; phylum Chordata; class Mammalia; order Rodentia; family Myocastoridae; genus Myocastor; species Myocastor coypus. The sequence goes on from PVJA010056849.1 coordinate 1,766, forward strand.
GGCTGAGGCAGGAGGATTGTTGTGAGTTCGAGACCAGCCTGGGCTACAAAAGTGAGCTCAAAGCCAGCCTGAACTGCACAGTGAGACCCTGTCTCAAAAAAAAAAAAAAAAAAACATGTACCCCCAACATATAATTTCAGTAAAATACTAACAACATGTGTTCCACAATGTATTGAAAGTGTTACAGAACCAGGCACCTGAAGGCACAGCATTCATGAGGCTGCAGCAAAATTATACACTTGAGCACTTGAGGTTGAAAATAATTTGGGCAGCATGGTGAGACCCTGTCTCAAAAACAAAAAAAATTGTTTTTTGTGACAAGGTCTCACAAATGCGGTTCAGGCTGGTCTTAAACTCACTATATAGCCCAGGATGGCCTCAAACTCATGGTGATCCTCCTGCCTCAGCCTCTCAAGTGCTGGAATTAAGGTATGTACCACCATACCAAACAAAAACATTTTTCAAACAACAAGGTCACGTGTCATGAGATTTAAACTTAGAAAGAAGGTTGCCTCAATATACGAAAACTCTAACCCCAGGACTTTGGGAGGCTGAGGCAGGGGAATCGCAAATTTGAAGCCATCCTGAGCAAATCAGTCTGCAAAAGAAAACAAAATAAATAAGCAAATGAGAAAAAAAAAAATCTCACAACATGGGACAAGGAATATAGCTTAGTGACTGAATATGTTCAAGGTCCCTGGTTCAATCATCCATTTTTCTACCAGCCATACTGAAGATACAGTGTAAGCAACAAAGTGAGTATCAGAACACATAGCTGTCAGCCACCTCCATCTAGTGGAAACCAACTGCTAATACCTAACAGGAAGACAAAAGGTGAAAACACTGATTACATTAAGTATGTCTACTACATGCAGCATGGTTTCTCACTTTATAGTAAAACGATCAGGGAATAGTTTCTTTTGTAGTGATCCTCCTGTTTTCAGCATCCTAAGCACTGGGACTATGGGCACATGCCACCATGCCCAGTTAGTCTGACGCTGGGGCAGGGCCAGCACAACATGCCCAGGATGAAATTGCGATCCCTATGCCTAAGCAATACTTTAGTCCACAGGAATGGTTTCTTGAACTTGACACCAACACACACACTGAGCCCCACAGAGCAATCAAATTCTATTTTAGATCATATTTTCAAAGTTTTTCTTTTTGAAGAACCAGGGTTTGAACTCAGGTCCTTGCATATAGAGATAAGAAACTAGCATCTTAAAGAAGCAAAGAACAATAAGCAAAGCTTAGGGTGGGTTGTAATCTGTTACCTAGGGATTTCAGAAAACTAGGATTTAAAAAGGTGGTAATAGCTTATCCTAATTGATGTCTCCGCCCTTACTTGAGACATTGGTGATTATCCCCTCTCCTCCTTGTAATCCTTCTATTGCATGACCTAAATAAAAAGGAGATGCTTCTGGAGTCCTGGGCTCATTTTGAGAGAGACAGATTTCAGTGAGACCTCTGAAGCTACATTCATCAGGTCTCGCAGTTTCTTTTGGCACCGCATCGTAACATACAACACTTGCGCTTGCCAAGCACTTTTTCTACTGAACTGTCTTCCCCAGCTCCCTAAAATCATATTTTCATGCCTGTACCATCTATTACACATACCTATCTTTCATCCTTGGCCTTTCTTTTCAGGTCTGGGGTTCAAACTTATGCCTTTGCACTTGCCAGGCAGGCATTTGTGCCACAGAGCTATCTCCTCAGCCCCTCATCCTTGGCTTTGCATATTTGTTTTCGCATTTTTTTCTCCACTAACCTTGTTAAGTCTTTTCTAAGAACCATTTCACATAGCTGAGCATCTCATTTTCATGCATTTTTAATTATTTATTTCTATAGTCTTGCTATGCAGTTCAGATTCTAGTGATAGTCCTGTCTCAGCCTCCCAGGTGCTGGGATTACAGGTGTGTACCACCACACCAGGTTTTGAGGTTGGCATGGTCTGTGGTACCAGAGATCAAACTTGGGTTTATACACTTGCCAGGAGATGCTTAGACTGCCAAGCTATCTCCCCAGCCCTTCAAGCATTTTTTTATTCATTAATTTCTGCTTTCTTTATAATATATATGTCTTTACAATTCATTTGGTATTCCTTTCTAACTGCTTGACAAAGATGTTTGGGACACTAATTTTTTGAGCCCTTTTTCTTTCCTACTATACTTTCCTTTCCTAATAAGGCAAAGGTTCTTTCTTTATGCTTCACAGAATTAAATGTTATATATGGCCGGGCATGACCAGCACTTGGGAGGCTAAGGCAGGATGATTGGTGAGTTCGAGACCAGCCTGGGATACAAAAAGTGAGCTCAAGGCCAGCCTGAACTGCACAGTAAGACCCTGTCTCAAAAAGAGCAAAAAAAAAAAAAAAAAGAATTGAATGTTATACTGCATTACTGTATTCTCTTCCTTTTTTTTTTTTGGTACCAGGATTTGAGGTCTTGCTCTTGCCAGGTAGGTGTTGTGCTGCTAACCTACTTCTCCAGGTCTATTTATTAATTATTATTATTATTATTCAGTCTCAAAGACTAACTTTCCTTGTAATTTCTTTGATTCATAGATTCATTAACAATATAGTGCTCCTTGCCGGGCGTGGTGGCTCACGCCTGTAATCCCAGCACTCGCCTGAACTGCATAGCGAGACCCTGTCTCAAAAAGACAAAAAAAAAAAAAAAAACAATATAGTGCTCCTTAATTTTCAATTAAACTTGCAACATAATTAACACTAGTCAAAAAAAAAAAAAAATCCCATAGAATTTACTCATCACTCAAATGTGATATAATCTGGCTTCTCATATCCTACAGGCATAATGTGCTTGACAGAAGCCTCAACAGGTACATATTTATAAATGTTTCTCCATCTAGTAATTCATTCTGTGTATTCCAACTCAGTCCTGTGAGACAGTCTAGCACTAAGTCAGCTTCTCTTAAGTCTAAAAACGGCCGGGCGTGGTGGTACATACCTATAATCCCAGCACTTGGGAGGCTGAGGCAGGAGGATCAATGTGAGCTCAAGGCCAGCTTGGGCTACAAAAGTGAGCTCAAGGCCAGCCTGAACTGCATAATGAGACCCTACCTCAAAAGAACAAAAAAAAAAAAAAAAAAGGAGCTAGGGAGATAGCTCTGTAGCACAAGTGCCTGCCTGGAAAGTGCAAGGTCGTTTACCTTTCAGATCAAAATTTAAACCAGGCACAGTGATATACGCCTATAATACTAGCCCTTGGCAGGCTGAGGCAGGAGGATCACTGCAAATTCCGGAATAGCACATTCAAGGCCACTCTAAACTATATAGTGAGAACCTGCCTCAAAAAAACCACACTAAAACTACTTCAACCAAATGTAGTGGCATGTGCCTATAAACCCAGTAATGGGCAAACTTTGATATTTAAAAATCATTTTTTCCACCCTGCCAAAACTGGGTATAAACTTGAGCCTTCTAACTGGGCTATCTTCTGAGACCTTTTGTTCTGTTTTGCTTTATTTCTTTAAGGCTTTGGGAGAATGGGTACTCATTTAACTCCTGACTCAGGCACTGACCTTTAATTTACTGCCTAGTGAAAGAGCATTGTGTGGGCTGGCCAGATACCTCAGCAGATTAAAGTGCCTACTTAGGCAGACTGCAGGAGTCAGGGGTTTTGATCCCTGGCCTGCCATGCCAAACAATGCATGATCAGTTCCAGCCTTAAAAGTCACTTTTTAGGGCTAGGCCTGGTGGCACACACCTGAAATTCCAGCACTCAAGAGGGCTGAGGCAGTAGGACTCCTGCAAATTTGTGGCCACCCTAGCCTACAGTCACTTTAAGGCCAGCCTGGACTACATAGCAAAACCCTGTCTCCAAAAACATACATACATACATACATACATACATACATACATGCAAATAAAATAAAATAAAAGCTGCCTATAGTGCTTTAAACTCTTCTGCTGATCCAAAACGCCTTAAAATATGGTATGAGTTGCTCAGTTTATAATCACAGCTAACTTACCATCCTCTTGTGAGGAAGGGTATGGATAAATGTGGTGGGAAGCCTTCGACTTCTCATCAGTGAATGTCCCCTGAAAAGTAAAACAAAGAACATAAAAATGAAGTGTAGAGAAAAAAATGGAGATGTTAGCTACAAAACCTGTAAAGATTACAGAAACATTATTTGATTCATATCTCAAGACTATGTTAGGGTCAGTGGTATAGCTCAGCAGATTAAGCGCTTGCTTAGGGAAGCGCATGGGCCACGGTTCAGTTCCTGGCCCCACTCTCCAGTGCGCCGAGCCAGGGATGGAGTCTGGGTGTGGTGGCATGCGCCTGTAATCCCAGCACTTGGAAGGTACAAGCAGGAAGATCACTATGAGTCAGTAGTGAGACCCTGTACAAAAAAAAAAAAGAGACTATATTGATTAGTTTTAGTCAAGGAAAGGGGATGATTAACAATGAGAAAAAATATTGTCTATAGACTTACATGAGTCTTCCTTCAGCCAAGTGTTTGGAATCAAAGCCCTTGATATGTCAGAATTCAGATTTTAGATGGTTTCCATGACTGAGCACTCCTCATCACAAAATCTAAACTGTCCCATAACCTGAAACTTTCTAACACTGTAATTTGAGATTCTAGAGTTCATATTAAAGACACTCTGCCTTTAACTCTTTGCTAATTCTATTCACTTCTCAACAGTAATATGAATATTTCAACCAAGTAACTATTAAAATACCTCAAAAACCATAATAGACTATGATAATTAACTGATATCCACTCAGGTTTAAAACACTGAGGAGCCGGGCGTGGTGGTGCACACCTGTAATCCCAGTACTCGGGAGGCTGAGGCAGGAGGATCAGTGAGAGTTCGAGACCAGCCTGGGCTACAAAAGTGAGCTCAAGGCCAGCCTGACCTGCATAGTGAGACCCTGTCTCAAAAACACACAAAAAAAAAAAAACAAACAAACAAACAATGAGAAGGGGGGCCCAACAGGATGGCTCAGTGATCTAAAGCGCCTGCTTAGGAAAGCTTAGGTGGCTCCAGGGACTGCAATTCGATCCCTGGCACCACATGCTGTGCCAGCCCTGCCCTCAGGGCAGGCTGAGCTGGCCATAAAAATAAATAAATAAATAAATGAATGAATGAATAAATAAATAAATAAATAAATGTATGTTCTGAAGCAAGAAAATAAAATAAAATAAAATAATTCTTAAAAAAAAAATAAATAAAATAAAACACTGAGAAGGGAGCTTGGGGTATACAATACAGGGTCAGACATCAGAAAAAAATACATATATAAATGTACCAATTGTGTTTTTAAGCCATGTTGGAGTACAAACTGATAAACTGAAGTAAGTCACAGCTAGGCCACAACACAACTCAAGCACTACCTATAGACATAGATACATGGATGGATGGATGGATGGATGGATGGATGAATGGATGGATGGACAGACGGACAGACGGACTGATTCTACAACATGCCTTGAAAACAATGTACATCAAAAAGGCTCGGCCTGGCAGGATGGCTCAGTGGTCTAAAGCGCCTTCTTAGGAAAGCTTAGATGGCTGCAAGGACCTTGGTTCTATCCCGAGCACCACATGATGTGCCAGCCCTGCCCTCAGGGCAGGCTGAGCCAGCTGTAAAAATAAATGAACAAACAAAAGTTCTGAAACAAGAAGGAAAAGAAGAAAAAAAAAAAGCTCATCCCTGAGTTGGCTTGATAGCTTAACAGACTAAAGCAACTATTCACGCAGTGCAAAGCAGCTGGGGTTCAATCTCAGTGTGCTGTGCCAGCCCCACCCGCAGGGTACACTGAGATGGCAACTAAGACTGGGCATGGTGGCACGTTCCTGTAATCCCAGCACCTGGCAGGCTGAAAACATTAGAATCACTAGAGTTCGAACTACGTGGTGAGACCCTCTACTAAATACAGGGGGAAAAAAAAAAAAGCTCATCCTATAGGTAAGAATAATGGCCATTCAGCTGGCAAATTAAAACAGGATCATGACATACAAAGCCAGATTATACTATGCAGTTAGATCTAGCCTCAAAACAATGGAAAGTCCTATAATTAGTTCCTAAATACATTCTCAGAATTTATTTCATTAACAAAGTATTTACTAATGATTATGATTATACAAATGTGTGGAATATGGTGCTGGGGGATCAAATCCTAGTCCTTACACTTGCCAAAGCAGGTGCTTAGTCCACTGAGCCATCTAGCTGGCCCTTCAGGAAATATCTTCTATCTAAAGTATTTTCTGCTAGTTTACCATAGTGTGTGTGTGTGTGTGTGTGTGTGTGTGTGTGTGTGTGTGTGTGTGTGTGTTTCTTTTTCATGTTTATTTTGGTTGTCCAATTTTGCTTGGATCTTTTGTTTTTGTGGGGGAATTCTAAGTTTTTTTGGGGGGGTCTTTTTGAGACAGGGTCTTGCTATGCAATTCAGGCTGGCATTGAACTCACTCTTTTTTTTTTTTTTATGGCCCGCCCAGCCTGCCCTGGGGGTGGAGCTGGCACAGTATGGGGTGCTGGAGATTGAACCTCGGTCCCTGCAGCTGCCTAAGCTTTCCTAAGCAGGTGCTTTAGACCACTGAGCCATCCCGCCGACCCCATAATGTGTTTTATTCGTTTTGCCATGTCATTAATCACAGATGTAAAAAAAAAAAAAAAAGATATAAAAAAAATCACAAGTGTATGTGCAAATAAATGAAACCCAAAGTTTCAGCCTAAAATGAAATTAAGTTAATGTATCAGAAAACTCCAAATGAGTAAAAACATAAGTTTATGAAGAGAGTAGATTTTACTTTTTAATTATATATTATGCACAACTGGAAACTCAATCCACGGTCTTTACACCAAGTTATGTCCCAAATCCTTTTTCATTTTAAGACTGTCTCAGTAAATTGCATAGGTTAGCTTCAAACTTGCAGTCCTCCAGCTGACACTGCAATTATACCATCATGCTCAGTTTTTCACTCATATGTGCTAGTCTGCTTTATTTTTTATGGCAAGGCCTCATTACATAGTCCAGCAGTCCCAGGGGTAGGGCTGGCATGATAGGCCAGTGATCGAACCCCAGTCCCTGTGTCTGCCTAAGCAGGCACTTTAATCCACTGAGCTATCTGGCTGGCCCTTGCCCAGCCCATTTATTTGGGTGTTCTTATTTTTCTAATGGCTTGTTGTTTATGTTGTGAAAAACCGGATTATAATATTTCTGTCAGTTGGCCATGGTGGTGCATTCCTATAATCCCAAATCTTGGGATGCTGAGGGAGGATTGTGAGTTTCAGGCTAGGCTGGACTATGTAATGAGAATCCCAGTCCCACAAAAAAAAATAATTAATTTTTAAAAAATCAAGATTGGTGGCACACACCTATAATCCCAGCTCTACAGAAAGGTTGCAACAGGAGGATCACTATGAGTGCAAGTTCTGTAGTAAGACCCTGTACCAAGGGCTAGCCAAATAGTTCAGCAGATTAAAGAACCTGCAAACAGGCCGAGGGGCTGGGAGTTTGATCCCTGGGCCTACCCTGCCAACCCTGCCCCCAGGGCACACTGAGAGGCAATTGAGACTGGGTGTGGTAGTGCATGCCTGTAATCCCAGCTCTTGGGAAGCTATGAAAAGGTGGATCACTACAAATCTAATCTAGTAGTGAGACCCTGAACACCCTGCAGACCCTTCCCCCCACCAAAAAGATCCTGTACCAAATGAATAAAAACCTAAAAACAAATAGTAACAAAAAATTTAAAAATAAAATTACATAAATAGGATGCCTATGATAGGATTAGTTCTTCTCATAGCAATAAATGTGTCACAAACTCTGACACAGTGATTTGTGATAGAAAATATACTAGTTTCAACTCTGTAAGTATGCTTTACATGACTGATAACTGCATTCCAATGCCTTTTAGTAAGTACTACTCTGCTAAAAATCAGGTTAAAAAATAAATGGTACCCCAAGAAACCAAAGAAAAGAAGCTGTGTCTGACATTTCTCACAGACTTAGCAATGGAGTGCTTCTGAAGTGACTGCGTCTATTACCTGATGTCGTTTGATGATATCTTTCAGCTTGTTAGCCAACTTCAGATCAATGTCTGGAATGAGGTAGATGTTGGGCCTGGTCAGACAATTATTCTGAGGAACGAAGAACAGACTTTGAAGTTCTGCTGGTTCTTAAACTATGTAACATCATTTATTCCTTACCCTAAGAGACATTGGCATTCAAACTCAGTTATTAAACTGAGGAAAAGCAACATGATATAGAAAGTAAAAATAAAACATAGGTAGTTCAGCAGTCCAATTAAAACAATCCTCTAGGGCTGGCAAGATAGCTCAGGGAACACAGCAAGGCAATCTGTGGTATCATTGCATAGGCAAGCACAGGGTTCAATCCCCGGCACCACAGGCTGTGCTAGCCACACTCCTGGGCATGCTGAGCAGGACACAGAGACCAGGTATGGTGGTGCACACCTGTAATTCCAGTGCTGAGGAGGCTGAAAACAGAAGGATCACTATGAATCCAAGCTGTATAATGAGAACCTGTACCAAATACGTTAAAAAAAAAATAAAAAAAAAATAAATCTCTGCCCTTGACTATAGGACAAAACATGTTAAGAATCATGATCGAAAGAAATTTATCAGTCAGGCCATGGTGGCACATGCCTAATCCCAGCACTTGGGAGGCTGAGGCAGGAGGATCAATCAGTGCGAGTCAGAGACCAGCCTGGGCTACAAAAGTGAGCTCAAGGCCAGCCTGAACTGCATAGTGAGACCTTGTCTCAAAAAGACACACAAAAAAGGAATTTATCGAGTTTTTTCATACCTAAATTTGCCTTAAGAGTCTAATGCAGTATATTCAGCTACATCTTTAATTGGGGAGGAAATTACAGCTTTCTTCTTTTTTTTTTTTTTTTGTCTTTTT
>PVJA010056850.1:0-10579 GCA_004027025.1 Myocastor coypus
GTGCCTGTATCACCTACTCTGAGTAACTACTATGCAGGCAAGCATACACAATGTATCTACAACTGTAACTGTCCTGCTAACCTATTTTGAAACTGGATTTCATTGTTAACTTTCTTCTCTCTCTAAATTAAAAAATAGTATCATAATAGCATACTCAGAGAAATATTAAGAACAATAAATAACAAGAAAATTCATCTGACACCTACTAGATAATTGCGACTCTATCAACCGAAGGCTAATTGGACTTAGAAAGACATTGAGAGAATAGCACACATGGAATTTTTAACTGTTTATATAAATCATATCAAAAAAGCTTTCCAAGCATGGAGAAAAAACAACATACAGGTAGGTGAGCAAAGCTTACAGAATGTCAAATAACTATGGTGACAAAAAATAGTGCACCACACCATGTCATAGTCAACATCACAGAAGTTCAACAATAACAGAATCTTAAAAGCTGAGAAAAGCAAAACAAATCACTTATAAAGGTAAATCAAATAAGATTACTTCAGATTTTTCAACACAAACTTTAAGGGACAGAAGAGCTTAGAGTTTAGGGTTTCAAGCCATAGAAGAAAACAACCTCCAAAGCAGAATAATATAGCCTTCAAAATTATTATATCTTTGAAATGTCATGGTGAAATAAGGACATTCCAGGGCAAAGAACATCCTAAGAAACTTATGAGCATCAAAGTAGTACTCCAAAATTACTCAGGAATATCCTAGACAAAAACATTGACGCCTACAAGGCCAAAAAAGCTAGGGAATGAATGCATCATACATGGAGAGTACTTAAAGGGGGAAAAATAGAAGAGTTAGCAATAGAAAAAGAATGCAATGACAGGAAAATGTCAACACCTTTCAGTAATAACTCTCAATATAAATAGCCTCAACTCCACAAAAGCACAGATTAGCAGATTAGATTTTAAAAAAATAATGGACTGCTGCATAGAAGAGTCTTATCTAATCCAAAAAATAAATCTAGACCGAACATCGAAGCATGAAAAACAATATTCCATAGGATCCCAAAAGCAAATATGAGTAGTAATTTTATTCTTTGGCAAAGGGGAGCTCAAGCTAATCATTTTTTTAAAACAATTGAATTTCACTGTTGCTCTAATTTGCATTTTTCTAATAACTAAATCTGTTGAACTGATCATTTGTGCTTCCTCTGAGAAATGTCTGTTCATTTCAGTGGCACATTTTTAAGCGAGTCATTTATTTCAAGGGAGGTCTAATTTTTGAATTATTTATATATTCTAGATATTAATACTCTATCCAAGGAATAGCTGACCAAAAAATTCCATTCTGTTAGTTGGTTCTAATCTTTTGCGAAAATAAATAGAACCAATAGATGGAGGGAGGAGGGAGGAAAGAGAGAGGGGAAAAAAGAAATAGTGTCATGTGTATCTACCAAGTCTCCACAATACACGTAATTATTGTGTGCTGCAAATATTCATTAATAAGATTGGGCATGGTGGTATGTGCTTGTAATCCCAGGACTTGGAAGGCTATAAACAGGAGAATCACTATGAGTCAGATCTACGTAGTGAGACCCTGTAGATTTTGTACCAAATACATTTTTTAAAATTCATCAGCAAAATAAAATAAAATGATGATAGTAGAGGACCTTAATACCCACTGACACAAAAGGGCAGATCAACAAAACAAAACTTAATAAAGAATACCAGAGCTGAGCCATACCTTTAAACAAATGGAGTTAATAGATATCTTCATATTGTTCTAACTTACTTGCTACCACAAAATATGCATTCTGCACAGCAGGACATAAAACTTTCTCCAAAATAGAGCACATTTATTAGTTCATAAAGCCTGCTTGTCTAGACCCAAAGAACCAGAATTATCCAATGTGCACTACCAGATCAAACCACACTGAAACTAGAAATCAATTGCAAAACAAACCACTGAAATTTTACAAACAAATGGATATTAAATGGCACACACAGCTCCTCGAATCAAATGATAATGCCAGTGCAGAATGCTAGAACTTCTGTGACACAAAGAAAGCAAACCTAAAAGAGTTTGTTGCTGTGGTTGCTCATGTTAGGAAAACAGAGCAAGTGCTAACTAAGTAACATAACGATGTAGCACAGTGAAGTTCTAGAAAACAAGAGCAGTGCAAAGTGAAACCTATTACATGGAAGGAAATCATAAATACCCAATTGGATATTAATAAAATCGAGACTAAAGAAAAAAATCATTGAATCAAAGAGCTGTTTTCTTGAAAGAATAGCAAACTCTTAACCAAATATCATTTGTAAAAGGTCCATCTCCCTTCCTTATTATCTACCTATTAGTTTGTTCTTAAAAAGATTTACGCTTTGACTTTTTCATAGAAGAGAATCCCTGTGAATTTTAACTTTGTCTACATGCTTTGTTTTACTTTAGCTATATTTTCAGAGGAAAGTGAGTAATGATGATTATAAATACTTCGCTTTTGATACATATTACATATGAAAGACTGGATAAATGTATATATGATGAAAGGGACAAAATCAAGAGAAAGAAATTCTCTTTCAAATTTTATATGTGTTTGTTGAATTTTCACAATTTCAATTCCTGGCAGTACCATGGATGGTGATAATTTGTTACAGTACTGATAGGAGACTAATAAAGGTCATAGGAAAGATTTGTGGCTCACCTGAATAGACCAAGAAAGAACTCCACTTCTTGGTGACAACAGTACCACCAACATTTCCGGTGTTGTCTTTATTGAGCCTCCCCCAGTGATGACAATCTCAGCACATTATTCAAACCAGAAAATAAGCATTAAGAAAATGCTGATAGGCAGACCACAGACTAGACCAGAGTTCCTTTTTTAAGAAACACTGGAAAGAAGACTTCACACATCTGCAGGATATCTGTGTGTTGGGTCAATAGAATTAGCAAGCGTTTGGTGGATCGCATTTTGTAGATGACTTACTTACTGGCTTGGGCAGTGCCTGGCCCTGCAATTTCACTATAGTCTCCCTCACCTTCACTGTTCCCTGGGCTAAGTGTGCATATGTTTCGTTGATGAGAAATAACTCTGGACCCTGCAGGGTACACTCATGATTATGGCCAGAGGAAACAGAATGGTCAGGCTCTGTCTCATCCTTGTGAAGTTCTATCTCTTCTTTGTGAATTCCAGTTAGATCTCAAACTCCCCACTTTACAGCCACCTTCCCTTTTCATAATGCACCCAAAAAGCAAGTAATCTACTTTGCAACAGACTGCCTGCATTTGAAAACAAATTTATTTCTTGTCCCAACTGCCACAGTGGACATAAAAGAATGAAAATATAATTTCATCCAATTCACCATTCTCCCCCACACATAGTTTCCCTTAGCCCAGGGGATAAAAGTGCTGTAATTTGGAACTTCCCTAAAGGATCATGTGTTAAAGTCTTAGCTCTAAGCTTGGTACTACTGGAAAGTGATGTGACTTTTAAGAGGCATTTCTAGTGAGAGGTCTTCAGGCCCTGGAGCATGGCCTCAAAACACAATGATAGACCCCCATCTTTTTGCTCATTCCAAATACTAGAACCTTATTATCTAAACCATTGGCTATATCATGGAAAGCTGATGAACACAGACAATAAATAGAGAAAATAGGGGTAAAAGAGCTTCCACAAGTCAAAGATGGGCCCTGCGGTCCTTTGGCCCACCATGCCTTCTTTGCACAGAACCTGGTAGAGATGCAGATCAGTGGCAGTGGGTGAGATGAAGCGGCGCCAGAGGCTGAAATTCCAGGTGGAGATCAGAATGCCCAAAAAAGTCCCCTGGTGTCCCATGATGAGTTTAAAAGCAAAGGAGCCTCCTGCCTTTATACAAACTGTTCCTGACCTCTGACCATAAATGTGTCTGTGATGCTTACAAATAAATTGCAGAAGATCTGGCTCTCTTTGCCCATATTTCTCAGCTTCTTATATGCCAGGGCTGTGTTACAGCCCTAAAGAAAGATAAGGGAAATGTTCTAAAACATATCTGCACCTGGATTTCCCCCTCACTTAGGAGTATGTGCTGTAGTGAAACTCAATTTGATTTAGAAAATTTTAACATCATTTTTCTTAATCGAAGGAGTCATAAAGTTTAACTGGAATCATGTTAATCTCTGTGCTTCAGTTGGAGTGTGCCTTTCAAAACTTCTTGTCTCTCAGCGTAGCAGTATTGGGAGCAATGACCCATTGGGAAATATTCCGGTGTGGGGACAGAACTCTCATGAATGGATGAAAACAAGTTGATGGACTCTGCTCTATTGTCTCTTGCTTTCGCATGCTCTCTTCTGGCTTCCCCATGAGGACCTCACCAGATGCATCTTCCCAATGTTATACTCCTTAACCTCCAGAACTATGAGCTTTAAAAAAATCCTTATTTTATAAGTTATTCAGTCTCAGGCATTGTGCTACAGCAATACAAAATGGACTAAGACGCTACAGTTACTTATCTTCTATCCTCTCCAAGCCTTTGAGATACAACCTGATTCTTTAGGGTGCAGGACACCTACAGAGACTCGGTGAAAGTGGAGGTCCAGAGTCATGGGTCAGTTAATTGCCCCAGTTATTAGACCTAGTTAATCTTCCCAAGGAAATCTAATTCCTTCATTTCCAATCTTGTAATCTGCGCAGCTAAGTGCTAATTTAGGTCCTGGGGTGCTCAAAGCCTGCATATCCCAAAGACAGAGCTGGTATCGACTGCCTCCCTGGAGATGTTTTCTTACTTTCTAAACAACTAGAGTGTCTGTGACTAGTTGCTTCAAGCCATACCAGAGAGTCTACGATAGCACTGTGATCTATGATGAATCACTCTTTGTTCACATGAGACCTTTGGCCAGGCTGTATCAGAGTGACCGGTGAGGAAAGCAAAGTAGCAGTAACTAAGTTTATCCATGTGACCAAAGCTCAATGAAACTCTGGACACCGCAGCTCAGGGGAGCTTCCTGGTGGGCTGTACACCATGCACCTGGGCACACATCACTGCGGGAAGAAATGAGGGCCGCCAGTGATTCCTCTGGTGGACAGCTGGTTACAGGAAATTCCTATGTGGTCCCTCTGGACCATGTTTGATCTACTTATTGTCTTTGTTGATTTTAATCTACTGTTTTCAGTGTGATAAACCAGAATCATGAGTCTCATGGCTTGTCTGAACTTGACGAATCTCTGCAGTGAATCATTGAATGTGTTTGGGTATCCCAACACAAAAGCCATGAATATTGTTTTGTGAGAAAGTTGTTTTCTCTACCTTTTCAGTTGCACCACTTCTTGAGAAAAACGACAAGAGTTGCCCTTTCTTCTTGTTGAGCCTGAATCTTCCCCAGCTCCCAAATCCAGGAGAAATGGTCCCTCTCTTTTCTTGGTCCAAACCTCCCACAAGTTGTCAGCATAAGTCCAGAGACAAACAGAGACCTTAAACACCTTTCATTTCTGATCCTTTATCTCACCGTGCCCCCCCCCAACAAGCCAAGTAAAATGTGGGTTCAGCCCATGGCCAGCTAGATGCCAGATTGCCCCCAGGACTCCCCTTCTCACTAGGCAACAGACCTGGAGGACCGTCACATGGCACTCTCATTTCCACCCCGACCCCTGGACATGCCCTTCTCTTGTGCCATGAGTGATTTGTAGGGCTTCCCCAGGCTGGGAAGGGTGAGCTCAGCTTCCTGCAGGTCCAGCTCCTGCTGGGATAAATGCTCAATAACAGCCGCTCCAATGGAGTCCCCCAACACATTTGTCATCGTGCGAAGCCGGTCACTAGTGGAGGAGAGAGAAAAGTTACCATTAATGGGTGATTGAGAAGCCACGGGGAGGATAGCACAGCAAGGGGTGGGGTCCCTGAGGCAAGGAGTCCAGGCCCACATTCCAGCCCAGTCCATGATTACGTGACCTCAAGCCGGCCCCTCCTTCTCTTCTCTTCCTCAGATTTCCTCCTAAGAAACTCAGGTTGCATTACATATTAGATTTGTTCTTAGCATTGTGATTCTTTTCTTAAAAGATGTCTTATCTGATACAGAAAATTAGAGCTGAAATGTATATAGGAGGTGCCAAGCAGCACAGGCTGCAGTGTCCAAATGGAACTCAGCTCAGCTGACAGCTTGCATACGGGGACAGAGGCCCAGATTTTCCTTTCATGTGAATATATTTGAGGTATTTTTAATGAAAGAAGAAAGGAAAGGAAGGAAGATGAAGAGAGGAAAGAAAGAAGGGAGAAAGAAGGACAGAAGTTGGGAAGGGAGAGAGGGAAGAAGTGAGGAAGGATAGGAAGAAGGGTAACAGGGAGAGAGGAAAGGGGGGAGGGAGGGAGGGAGGGAGGGAAGAAACAAAAGGACCCCTACCCATCCGAAAATACTTTTCCTGTTTTCTTCACATGTAACTTTCTATATTAAGCCATAAATCTATCAAAAGTAACCCATCAAAATTATTTTAACCTAAAAAAATCTAAAACTTTTTTAAAAACAAAATTATTGTATCCTGCTGTACTGGCCCCACCCCCAGGTTGTGCTGAGACAGCAAATGAGACTGGGCATGATAGGACTTGGGAGGCTGAAAAGCAGGAAGGGCCACTACAAGTCCAATTTGTGTAGTAAGACCCTGTAGACCCTGTACTAAACACATAAAAAAATATCTCTCATAACCAAAATTTTGTCAATCAAAATGTTATTGAATGTTCTAAGTATCCTGGTTCCTCTCCATTTATAAAATTTTGTCTTTAAATGTAAAATGTTTTCAGGATAAAAGATTAAACATCTGTTTTTAAAAGTTGGGGATAATTTTTAAAAGCTCTGTCACATGGTTTTCATGATTTCTCCATGAAACAGGTCAGAGAGAAGCTGCTATGGCTCATGTCTCTTGCTTACTATTTTCCCAGGCTAATTCAGTGGACTTCAAGGTCTAGAGGCCAAGGCCTGCAGTTCTCTTCCAGGGACTCTTTTTCTCTTTAAAATTCTAGGACCCTGTCTCTGTTGGATCGTGCAGGGAAGAAGTGGAGAGATAAAACCTGTTCGTGTTAGGTTACATTAGCCCTGAGATGCTGCTTTTGTTCTTAGCACTATATTTTAACACATCTTATCTGACACGGACCCCAGGAGCCAAAGAACACTCACAGGAACCAGTCCACCGCTATGATCAGCGTGATGTCTTCTGTGGGCAGCCCGACCGATGTGAGCACAATAACCATAGTGACCAGGCCTGCCTGGGGGATGCCGGCAGCCCCGACGCTGGCCGCTGTGGCAGTGATGCTTCAGAAGGAGAGAGAACATGAAAATTCAGGAGAGAAGATAAGAAGAAGAGGAAGGGGTCGGTTCCCCCAAGATGCCCTAAAAATTAAATTCTTGAGTCGGCGCAGAAAGATAATGCATGTTCCCACTTATATATGGAATCTTCAAAAGTTAGACTCGATAGTAGAGAATAAAATGGTAATTTCTAGAAGTAGGGAATTTGGGGGAAAAAACAGATGTTGGCTAGAGGATACAAAGTTTCAGTTAGAAGACATTTGTGGACAGCACAGTGACTACAGTTAATATTATGTAGTATACTTGTAATTTTCAAAAAGAATAGATCTTAAGCATTCTATCAAAAAGGAAAGGAATTTTAAAAAGTAACCATGTAAGATGATAGATATGTTAATTAGCTTGAGATAATCATTTTGCAAAGTATCTAAATGTCAGATCACATTGTACACTTTAAAAACATACAATTTTTATTCATCAGTTACAACTCAGTAAAGCTGAAGATCAAAATAATTGCCTGTATTTCCAATTAAAATGTACAAAACAAAGGTTTATTGCTGGTCTTGTAAGAGCTACACATATTTCTTAAATGCATGCTTATAACTGCAACAGTTCACCTGTCAGCATTTCAATGTATATATGCAGGATCTTTTTATTGCATTTAATAAGAAATAACAATGTTACAGTTTCAAAACACGTTAGTAGTACATTTCTAGTATTTGATATGGTGCATATTGTTGTCCTCCTCATAGTTATACAGAGCACAGAGTGTAGATATGATAATTTTTTCTAATCATTATTTTTTTTGTCTTTTGGAGACAGGGTCTTGCTATGCAGTTCAGGCTGGCCTTGAGCTCACTTTTGTAGCCCAGGCTGGTCTCGAACTCACATCAATCCTCCTGCCTCAGCTTCCCAAGTGCTGGGATTACAGTCGTGAGCCACCACGCCCGGCTCTAATCATTATTGATACAAAAAAAATTCTTCTTGTGAAATAAACCAGACCTACATGTGTAAATATCGTATAGTCTCCCTAGTGCAAGAACTCAAAAGAAGAAATAAAAATGGAGAGGCATAACACAGCTGAATGAAAATCAAAGACAAGGGTTAAACAGCAAACTGACTGGAAGCAGAAAAGACAAGAAACATAGTGGTAGAAAAACTACACAGTTATATGCACAACATGAATTAGACAATGGCCCTAAGAAACCTCAAAAGGTTTTTGACACTGATGATAACAATATCTAACACTAAAACTATACTTGGTATGCCTGTCATTCTGGTCGTTTAGATGTGTGCTGCTTCTAACGTAATTTCAGTTACTGTTATACTCTCTCTCAAGTAAATAGTTGGTTTACAAGAAAACAAAAAAGGATATTTAATGAGATTAAGAGACTAGGAAAAATGTCAAGGGATGGACAGGCTAAAATTTGGTACATGCTTATATTTCTAAATACCTGTGCAAAAATGTGTAACTGCTTTTATCACATTCCATAGAGGTTTATTAGAATATCAATGATTGATGGAAAATACCAATTCCAAATCTAAGATGTTTGATATTCAGAAAGACGGTGATGTTAAGCTCAAGCACCCATGTTTTAGAGTAATAGTATCACTAAGCTTTTCTTCTGGAGGGCTAAGAATATAAGTTTACAGACCAAAAATTAGAGAAAAAGGGCTACAAGGATATCCAGTATTTTGGCCCTAGCTCTTCAAGGTCAGTGAGGATTCAGGACATGAAAGAATCTGTGCTGTAACATCCTCTCACTCAGTGGTTTCCCAAATTTTCTGTTCAAGGAGAATAAGGGACCACAGAGGAAAGGGATTGAAGGTATATAGTGTGACTAAGGAGAATGACCTAAAGATTAAACATTCTCTTGGGCTTTCGCAGAGAGAAAATTGGTCCAGCAATGGCCATGACTCATGGCTCACACTGACAACAGTTCTACAAAGCACTGAACATGGTTCCATAGTAAATCCTGAGGGGATTTGACTGACCTTGGGAGATGCAAAAGTTACATGTTTGTTGTACAGGTCTTGATTTAACTTGGCCTTAACCACCTAGCAGAAAAGTTTAAACATTACAGATAAAATGTAATGGTAGTTTATTATGCTGAGCTGGGCTCGAATCAACAGCTTCCAATATTGCTGGTTTCACCAGTAGCCCATTGCAATTATGGAACATTAAATTGTGTATAGAACCACCTTCTCTTAGATCAAAGAGAAGAAATGTATTGTACCAATAACCATTTGAAAATTTATCATATCTACACACTGTGCTCTGTATAACTACACCAAGGACAACAATATGCATTGTATCAGTTATTGGGAATGTACTATCAACGTGTTTTGAAATTGTCACATTGTAATTTCTTACTAAAATAAAAAAATTATTTAAAAAATTTCTTCTCATTGAACTAATAGAAAGTAGTTGCGTGCATAATCCTAAAGTACAGCTAGATTAGTATGCTGAGCTGTAAAAGGCTTAAATCAACAGCTTCCATCTTGCCATTTTTCCAATAACCTACTGTGATTATGGAACATTGCAGGATTGTTTTGATAATTGTCCTGCCGATTTCTGCTGATCTTTTGGTTTTCAGTTCTGGGGTCTTTTTTTTTTTTTGTCTATTTTAATGAATTTTGTGCAGGGTCTCACTACACAGCTGGGATTTGTAGTGATGCTCCTTTTGTCAGCCTCCCAGTGCTAGGATTACAGGTGTTCACCACCACTCCAGGTTTCGGTGGATGGCTCAGCGTACCCAGTGGCAGAGCTGGCATGGCATGTGGTGCCAGTGATCGAGCCTCGGTCCCTGTGCTTGCCTAAGCAGGCACTTGGTCAACTGAACTATCTTGTTGACCCTCCTGTTGGTCTTTTGAAAGGAACAGTTAATGCTTAAATTTTTTTATTCTTATTCTTTCTCCTTTTTAATTTCTTATAATATGTTGTTGTTGTATTTTTAACCAATTTTGTAACTTTATACCTGGTCACCTAAACAACTAATTTGTAGATGACATCTTGCAATACAGCAAGCATTATTGAATTTTACTTTGTTTAATGAAATTTTGTATCTTTTTTTAA
The DNA here is from genome assembly GCA_004027025.1 of Myocastor coypus. NCBI lineage: Eukaryota > Metazoa > Chordata > Mammalia > Rodentia > Myocastoridae > Myocastor > Myocastor coypus. The sequence continues at coordinate 10,298 of PVJA010056850.1, forward strand.
TATTTGTATTCTCTCTTTTTTTTTTTTTTGCTTTAAACAATATATTTAACTGAAATGGACTTACATTTGTTTCTTAAGTGGCTTCCATTTATTTGGATACATCTTTTCCCAATGGTGATTTACAAGATCTTCAAGCCAATATAAATATTTTATAAATATTTGGGTATATACCTGCACAATACCTCAGCAATACTTTTCAGCAAGAAAACACTGAAGAGTAAAGACCAGACACAATTACTCACTACAGTGAAAATCTGCTGAGATATGTTTGAGGTAAGAAGG